>CM033641.1:260181190-260427233 GCA_019512145.1 Engystomops pustulosus | reverse complement strand
TGCCCCAGGGAGATCCGCTATAGCAGCCTCTCCCTCATCATTTCTTGCCAACACCACCCTGCTGGAGACCCGCCAGGCTGCAGGACAGCCCTCCGGTTCCCCATACCAAGCACCGTGACACTAGCGTACCTAGGCCGCAACCGCCAGCCACTCAGGTACTGCGGGCCCCGGCTGCCTCCAGGCCCCGAGAAAAGGCTAGGCCCTGGTGGGGGATGTTGCAGCGGGCAATGGAACAGGAGTAGGTTGCTGAAGGGGAAGGGGCAGCAATTTAATATTCGCCTCAGGCAGCAAATATGCTAGAATTGGCCCTAGATAACACTAAAGTGGTTGCTGGCTGCTTTGCCATTTTGGCTTTGTGATACAGCTTACTTAAAATATCTGGCATACTTTATCATATGCTTAGACTGGACTTGGACCTGAACTATATATATGATCATAACTCATTACACATCTAATCCCTCTAGTAGAGCGGCGGACCTCGGGGCAAGCAGCGACACCTGCGGATATCGGGGCGCCGACCTTGGGAATCCCGGAACCCGAATCAAGTCGCACAACGAGCCGCGTGATCGCGACTGGACCGGGGAGTTAATTGTGCCCCGGCGGCCTTTCTAATATACATGAAAAGGACATGCTCACCTGTGTACATTCTGTGATCACAGCAAAGATTCAAACGTGTATTTATTGATAGTGGAGGTGGAATGCTCACTAGCTTTGAGGCAACAATTTTTACAGCACTTTAAAGTTCTGCAAAAATGACTGGTTAGAGATTTATCTACAGTGATTCTAGAAACTTTTTTTGTAGAATTTAATAGCTAAACGACTTACTGTTGCTAGTTATTGGGTGTTGTAAGTATTCCTTTCCTGTGACCATTTGGAGCATTCAGTGTGGATTCCCTATCTATTTTTATTTTCTGAGATAAGATACAGAGGGGGAAAAGTATTTAGTCAGCTCCAATTGTGCAAGTTCCCCCACTATTAAGGGAAACTGTCAGCAGAAATGACTTAATAAACACTACCAGTATGTCATCCCGCTAAACACCTTCTAGATCTGTCCCAGCTTGATAGTTAGTCCAATGTTTGTCAAGATTGACTTAATGAAGCCGAAATAAGCCTGAAGAGTCTTCCTAAGATACTTTATTTTAGTTTTTCCTGCTGGCATTCTCCATTGAACATACAGGGGCAGATTTATACCCGGCCATTCGCGATCCAGCGGCGACATTCTGTGCGGGGTGTGGATTCGGGTCTTCCGGCAATTGCCTAAGGCAGTTCCTCAACGTCCACCAGAGTCACTGTTGCGCCTGAAGTTCCCCGAGGTCCGCCGGGGCACCATCCTATACTTGGTGAAGGATAAGCGTGTGTTCGCGACACTTTTTTTAATTTTTAAATGTGGCGGTTTCTCCAAAATACGACTGGGTTATCGTTCGGCCACGCCCCATTCCGTCGCATGCATGCCGGCGCGAAGCGCCACAATCGATCGCCGTGACGCCAAAAACCCGGGGCAAGCCTTGGAAAATCGGCTATTATATAGATTTTAACCAGTGAAACATTATGGAAAAATACCTTCTTGCCTAAAAATAATCTCAACCTACAGTATTACTGGAGTATAAGCCGAGTTTTTAGCACAACTTTGGTGCTAAAAATTCAACACTCGGTTATACTCGGGGTATACAAAAAAATAAAGTTACTACTCACCATTCCGATGGCCCGGACAGTCCTCTTCATCTTCATGCCGCAGCTCCGCGGACAGCTTCTCGTGGCCGCGCCTCTTCTGTCTTCAGATCCGGCGTCGGCCACGGAGCTGGCAGGACTATATAAGGTAGGGCGCTGGCAGGTTTATAGAGAAAGGGTGGCAGGTATATAGAGAAGGGGCTGGCAGGCTATAAGAAGGAAGGGGCTGGCAGGCTCTATAGAGAAAGGCTGGCAAGGCTATATAGAGAGAGTGAGGATATAAGAAAGGGGCTGGCAGGCTATATAGAGGAGGGCTGGCAGGCTATTAGAGGAAGGGGCTGGCGGCTATTAAGAGGAAGGGGCTGGCAGGCTATATAGAAGGAAAGGGGCTGGCAGCTCAGCTATATAGAGAAGGGCGTGGCACAGTTACATAGAGGAAGGGCTGGCAGGGCTATATAGAGAAAGGGGCTGGCAGGCTATATACTGAGAAGGGGCTGGCAGCTTATATGAGGGTAGACTGTGACCAATGCATTTCCCACCCTCGGCTTATACTCGAGTAATAGGTTTTTCCAGTTTTTGGTGAAAACTAAGGTACCTCGGCTTATACTGGGTTCGGCTTATACTCGAGTATATACTCGAGATATATTATAGAAGAAGAAAGAATATGAAAACAAAAATCTGTTATCATATATGAAAATAAGACATGAAGTTGAATATGGAATGTCTTCTCCCAATACAAATTGTCTACATACGTACACATTATTTCCTATGTAAGCTCACAAAAAAAAAAATGATGAGAAAGATGAAAGCATATTCATCAAGGATATAATCTAGATAATGCACAAGTTCAACAGCGGCTCCTGCAAGTCAAAGATAGTGGAAGATTTTGGCCAAAGTAAGTGATCCTGATAATTCTTATGGATGATGGTATCAGAGAAAGTTTATAAAAGTGGAAGAACTAAATGACTGAATGTTTCAATCTCTCAGAACTATTTTTAACCCATTGCAGTTAATATCTTACATATATGCTGAGTAAATACAATACATACTCGATATCATGGCTCAGTATAACAGTGATCGCCCCTGAAGTGCTTCAAAGGATGGATTCAATTGAAAATATCATTCCACGCAGACAAGTGTATCAAACTCTGCTTCCTAATGTTAGGTATTCTAGTCCCGTTGTTGTGGATCTAGCATTGTGGAGCAACTGCTACAGTTACTGGTGTTAAGGGAAATGTCACCAGGAGACCCATTTTTAGCACTCCCCCAGCCCCACAGAGCACCGTACATATACTGCCAAAGGTTTTGTATTAAAAATTGGTTTTACAGAAAAAAAAGCGATATGTACCTTTTCATAGATATTCTGGTGACTAGGCAGTTGCCCAAAGGAGGGGCATGGAAAGGAGCAGTTCCCCCCACCCTTGGGAAACATGCACCTTTTCAAATATAGAATAACTCCCCACAATGGGATTGGCTGTGAGGAGAAGGGGCGTTGCTAAGCCAAGTGATGGGTGTTTCATATATTGAAAAGGTCACATGGAGAAGCTGTTTCCCAAGGGTGGGGGGGACTGCTCCTTTCAGCTCCTCCCAAAAGGCAACGCCTAGGCACACAGCAGATGCTAAGAACTGTACAAATAAATATGCTTTTTTCTTGGTAAAACCAATTTTTAATAAGAAAACACTTTGCAGTGTATGTACTATGCTCTGTGGGGACTAGGGGGAGTGCTAAAAATGGGTCTCCTGGTGACAAGTTCCTTTAAAAAAAAGAAAAAAGGGTTTAATTAAAGTAGAAGGTGTCTATAACCTTAATTCTTTTGTCTTTTTTACCATGGAAGGTTCCAGAAGACAATGACAGTGGGTGTCTGGTGCTTCGATAAGAAAAAGCCAAGAAGGCTAACGTTACTGAATTACTCACAGGCATTCCGGCGCCTCAAACGTTTTGCCTAAAAAAGCACTGTTAATCTTAACATTAGCCCCTTACACCAGGATTGTCTTCTAGAACCTTCCAAGCTCTCTAACCATCCCATACACTTGAGTATAGGCTGGAACGAAAGGAGATACCGGCTGCCAAAATACTCACATTCAAAAACCCAAGCAACTGAAATCATCCCAAGGTGAGACCTAACTTCCTTGCTTTTCACCATTTTTGAGTTTGAACATACTACACTAGGGTCTGCACCCTTGTTTATCGTGTGCAACCAAATCCATACTCCTTGGAACAGGACATAAAACACTATTTCTTTCATAACAGGGACCAGACTTATTATGAAGGAAAATACTAGGTCAGTTGTGATGCCAGAATTATGGATGGGCAGACTAGATGATCCCTCTTTATGTCTTCAGGGAGCTTATGTTGAGTTCACGTGCCAGCAGAAAGCCTTAAAAGAGCAGCAATATTTTGTGGAAATCCATTTTTAAAACCTTTGAAATTTCCAGCCACTTCATTCTGATGAAATGACCAAGAATAGCACATGCTTGGTGGCAATTAGGAGGAAACTTGCAAAAATGATAAATGGTTCTGAACTACTAATGGGCAGAAAACACAAGATACTGGATAGATACATGTTACAAGACTGGGCATAGGCTGCATGCAGGAAAACTGTGGGGTGGTGAAAGCCAGTTTCAGACATAATAACACAATTGTTATATATAAAGCCGTTATCTGCGTGTGCTGAAGATTACCAGTGTGGTCTCTTCATATGTCTTTCAGGGTAAAAATGTGTCTTGCTTAAGAATAGGGTATAGGGTCAGTCATTATGTGATAAATGTATCTCATGCAGAAGCATATTATAGGCAGTCCCCTACTAAGAACACTCAAACTACATACGACCCCTAGTTACAAACGGACCTCTGATATTGGTAATTTATTGTGCTTTAGTTAGGTTAAATAAACAGTAGTAACAGTTATCACAGTGTCTGTAATGAAGCTTTGTGTTAATCTGTATTCTTGTGACAACCCAACATTTTTAAAATCCAATTGTCACAGAGACCAAAAAAAGTTCTGGGGGATTAAAATGATAAAAATATTACAGTTCTGACTTACATACAAATTCAACTTAAGAACAAACATACAGACCCTATTTGTATGTAACCGGGGACTGCCTGTAGGTCGATATAGTTGTTTGTTATTTAGGTGTACACAAGTCAATATGTCTATAAGACTTGGAAGTCTGTGAAAATTTAAATCAATTATCCTTCATGAAAAAGAGGAATAGGACGTTGTTGTTGCGGTTGGTCAGTGAGGGGAAGCTTGTGTGTGGTCACTGGGGGAGGGCTGTGTGTGGTCAGTGAGGGGAAGCTTGTGTGTTGTCACTGGAGGAAGGCTGTGTGTTGTCAGTGAGGGGGATCTTGTGTGCTATCACTGGGGGAGGGTTGTGTGCGGTCATTGAGGGTATGCTGTGTGTTGCACCACTGGGGAGGGTGTGTGGGTCAGTGAGGGGAGACCTTGTGTGTTTGGAACTGGGGAGGGTTGTGTGTGGAGTGAGGGAAGCTTTTGTGTTGTCACAGGGGGGGTTGTATGTGGTGAGTGAGGGGAAAGCTGTGTGTTGTCACTGGGGGAGGGTTGTGTGTGGTCAGTGAGGGGGGCTAGCTTGTGTGTGTACTGGGGGAGGGTTGTGTGGTGAGTGAGGGGAGCTTGGTGTTGTCACTGGGGTTGTTTGTGGCAGTGAGGGGGAAACTTGTGTGTTGTCATTGGGGGAGGGTTTGTGTCGGTCAGTGAGGGGGGAGCTTGGTGTTGTCACTGGGGGAGGGTTTGTGTCGGTGTCAGTGAGGGGGAGCTTGTTGTGTTGTCACTGGGGGAGGGTTATGTGTGGTCAGTGAGGGGGAGCTCTTTTTGTTACTGGGGAGGTGGGTTGTGTGTGGTCAGTGAGAGGGGAGCTTGTATGTTTGCACGGGGGAGGGTTAGTGTGTGGTCAGTGAGAGGGAGCTTGTGTGTTGTCACTGGGGTAGGGTTTGTGTGTGGTCAGGAGGGGGAGCTTTGTGTGTTTGTCACTGGGAGAGGGTTTTATTTGTGGTCAGTGAGGGGAGCTGTTGTGTTGTCACTGGGGAGGGTGGTATGTGTGGTCAGGAGGGGGAGCTGTTGTGTCATGGGGGAGGTGTTGTGGTGGGTCAGTTGAGGAATCTTTGTGTTGTTCACTGGAGGAAGGCTTGTTTGTCAGTGAGGGAGAGTTGTGTGTTGGACATGGGGGAGGGTTATGTGTGTCAGTATGGGAGCTTGTGTGTTGTCGGGGGAGGGTTGTGTGGCGGTCAGTGAGGGTAGCTTGTGCTACCACTGGGGGATGGGCTGTGTGTGGTCCGTGAGGGGCGGAAACTTTTGTGTTGTCACTGGGGGAGGGTTGGTGTGGGAGTGAGGAGAGCTTTGTGGTGTCGCTGGGGGGGTTGTGCAACACCCTCGCCGATGCAATGGCGAAGGAGTGCTGCGAATAAGCCCCACAGCATGTCATCACATCACACAGGGACATTACAGTGGTTAGTCCTGCCTGGCAGGGCAGGAGTTAAGTGTTTGTATGATGCTAGATCTGTCATCCAATGATCTGTGTTACATCTTGTCCTAGTAAGCTGAGATGTGATTGGAGGAGCAGCCACCACCTGACCAGAGGAGTTACAAAACCCCTGGGAGGAATGTTCTAGAGAAGAACTCTGAAGAGGAGTCTTCTCAGAGGGAGAGAGGAGAGCAGTCTCTCCCAGGAGGAGTAAGAGACCAGGTCCTGGTCGAGACCTGAGGTCTCCAGGAAACCACGCTAGAGATTAGTTTAGCCTAGCTAGATGAGAAGAAGCGACTGGGAACTCCAGTCCAGAATCTATTCAGCCAGCATACCAGATAAGAGCAGAAGAGCATAGCCCCTGCCTGTGAAGAGGGGAGTAATAGATTAGTAAGAGTTAGTGAGGAAAGGGGTATCATCCTACCTTCAAGGGTGATACCTGAAGCACTCCAGAGAGAGCTGAAGCTTCCTATTAGGACACAGCTACCTCCCAGCCTGCCCTCTGCATCCAGGCTGGCGATCTACCTCCTGTGGCTTCCTCCAAAAGCATCTCAGTACTCCATCACTGTGTAAAGGCACGTTTGCTGAAGTCCTGTCGGTTCCAATAAAGAACTGTAAGTTGTTTTGTGTCAACCTCTGCCTCCGTCTGGTCCTGCTTACTACAACTACCATCATCACAGGCACCCTGTCCCCACACAGAGACTCATACTCTGACATCAAAGGGTTGCCCCAGGAGACCGCTATAGCAGCCTCTCCCTCATCATTTCATGCCAAACACCACCCTGCTGGAGATCTGCAGGCTGTAGGACAGCCTCCGTTTCCCATACCAAGCACGTGACCTAGCGTGCCTAGGCCGCAACCGCCAGCCACCAGGTACTGCGGGCCTGGCGACTCCAGGCCCCAGAGAAAAGTAGGCCCCGGTGGGGGATTGGTGGGGATGCAAGTGGCGTCACGAACAGGATATACACTTCTGTGCCTTATTCTGGCACTAAATACTGTACTTATTAAGAAACTATTGTACTGCCTAACCCTGCTGCCATTCGGGTATAGGTCCAAGTGAATTTGTGGTTTCACATTGAACTGTATTAATGCTGCCACGTGTGTCGAGCTCCCCTCCAGCACTAAGAGGTTAAACCTGCAAAGAACTTTGTCAAGCTCTGTAATCCGGCGCTGCCGCGCCAGAAGATTTTACATTCAGAGGCTGTGGGCAGCAAGTAATTCCAGCCCGCCAAAACTTCAATGGCGGGAAAACCAGAGACGATCGCTAAGCTCCGCCCCTGCGCGTATGGCGCGAATCCTGCTCAGCGCGCTGTGGCGCAGCAGAAAATTCAGCCCGCCACAGCTCCTGGCGGGAAAGAATCAAGCTCCGCCCTCTGGCGCGAAACTTCCGCCGCGCTGCAACGCCAGTGAGAGCCCATGAGGTACTCAGAGTCAGCGCAGCCGCCATCCGCATCAGAGAGGTTAATCGGCCATCTTGGATTTCTCCACGTGCTGTCTCCTGTCCTGCCGACATGCCGACAGCCTCGAGATGAAGAACCAAGTGTCGCAGGGCTTGTCCACGAGCTCGGGCCCCTTCTCTGCTGCACCGCTTACTGCCGTCTCCCGTACGCAGTCTTCAATGGCAGATCTCCAACAGTGGCTGCACTCCTCCAATTCGGACCTCCTGAGGACCACCGCGGATGTGAGTACCATGGCCCCCAGGGCCTATATCACAGTGAATGTCACTATATCTCCCTTGCCCCGGCTGGGGTACAGTCCGGCCCCCTGCAGAGGGTCAACATCCCCATAGGATGCCCGGCTACAAAAGGGACTCTCTTAAAGGGGCCTGACCCCTTATCTAATGCTGCTGCCGTCCTGCGGAGTTCAGGACCACTGCTAAGGGCCCAGGCTGTCCGGTGAGAACGCCCTGCCAGCTACAGAGGTTACCACCGCCAGCGGAACAGCGCCCCCAAGAGCTGCAGGTCAGTCCAAGGAACAAACAACCTTCAGCTGTCAGCAGTTGAAGAAGTTACAGCTTCTGCGGTCATCATCTGCGCTCCACAGCGCCCCCAGCTACAGAAGGTCAGCCAGAGAAGTGCCTGCTCCTTCCTCTGCTGAGATGCCTGCCGCGCAGTGACCTCCCTGCTGTTCCAGCTCCAGCTTCTGGTGTTCCATGTCAGCAGTTCCAGTGTCTACACCAGATGTCTTCAGGTGACAGATCCCAACACTGCTTTCTTCACCCAGGCTGATGTGTCCCTGCTGCAGTTCCTGCTCCCATGCCTGCAGCCATTGCTCTTGAGCAGAGCAGATTAACCCTGAAGGGCTGTAGCCCACTTCAGGTACTGTACAATTGTGTAGATATGTGTTATCTATTCCTCTTATCCCCAAAGAGCCAGAAACTGTCCTGGACTCATATCCTTATTATCTTCAGTCAAGAGATTTCTACAAAGGACTCTGTCCCTCTACAATATAGAGGAGACCCTTGCTTCTTTATTGCCCTTTTCCACACATCAAGGCTGTACCAGAAGACGGACTTTGGCTATTTACAAGTACCTCTGGTGAGACATTTTGCCAGAAGATACTACCAGGAGGAAACAGTTGCCATGTAATTTATTATTATTTTGCCACTTAATGCCTCCCTTCTAGGTATGAACAATTATGCTTTGCACTTTTTATGCCTTTTCCTTTGCAGGTAAAGAGACATTTATTCGCTACCCGGAGTAGCCTACCTCTTAACGTTTGTAACGTTTCAAGATGTGTACCCCTTGGGCTCCTAAGCCAATGTGAAGTTACCAAATATTTGCACACTGTCAATTTATGCCAGTAGTCTGCATTAACCCTTCATAGGCTTTACAGGTTGTAGTGTGGCTGTGTCGGATCGTCTTTTGTAACACTGACCGCTACCTTATCCCTCAAAACCGAGGTTTGCACGTGGGGGTAGTACCGTAAATGCGGGCTTTAGGGGACTAGGGGTGTTACAAAGATAGCCCGGATGCCGCTCATACTATGGGGAAGGATGTCGTCGGAGGTACTCGTGTGCAATGCTAACGCAATTGCAGGTATACAAACTATACATTGCGGCCAGGGAAGAAGGGTTTATAACAAATATACAGCCCTGGTGCAAGGAGTGGATTACAGGACATGACACCACACCTTTCCTACTGTTACACGTTCGGTTTAATGGCCGTCAGCGACCAACTGTCAAGCACTTAGTTTTTCTTAGTCCGACCACCAACCCAGGTGCCTGTTCCAGGACCATGGGCGTTTGTCCCTACACCTCACATAGCCTGCAATTCCCAGAAGTGCCCTTAGCCACCTCTGCGCCCCAACCATCTGTAGTCGAACGAGGGCGGCTCTTTCAATTGCCCCGGGGGTATGCAACACCCTCGCCGATGCAATGGCGAAGGAGTGCTTGCGAATAAGCCCCACAGATGTCATCACATCACACAGGGGACTTGCAGTGGTAGCTCCTGCCTGGCAGGGCAGGAGTTAAGTGTTTTGTATGATGCTAGATCTGTCATCCACTGATCTGTCTACATCTTGTCCTATGTAAGCTAGAGTGTTGGAGGAGCAGCCACCACCTGACAGAGGGAGTTACAAAACCCCTGGCCAGGAATGTTCTAGAGAAACATCTGAGAGGCGTCTCTCTCAGGAGAGAGAGGAGAGCAGTCTCTCCCGGAGGGAGAAGAGACCAGGTCCTGGTCAGACCTGAGGGTCTCCAGGACACCAGCTAGAGATTAGTTTAGCCTAGCTGAGATGAGAAGAAGCAGACTGGGAACTCCAGTCCAGAATCTATTGAGCCAGCATACAGATAAGAGCAGGAAGAGCCTAGCCCCTGCCTCTGAAGGTGGAGCTAAGGAGCTATAGATTAGCTAGAGTTAGTGAGGAAGGAAAGGGGTATCATCCTACCTTCAAGGGGATTACCTGAAGCACTCCAGGACGAGCTGAAGTTCCTATTAGGACACAGCTACCTCCAGCCTGCCCTCGCATCCAGGCTGGCCATCTACTCATGTGGCTTCCTCCAAAAGCATCTCAGTACTCCATCACTGTGTTAAAGGCAAGTTGTGAAGTTCCTGTCGGTTCCAATAAAGAACTGTAAGTTGTTTTTGTTAACCCTTGCCTCCGTCGGGTCCCTGCTCTACAACTACCATAATCACAGGCACCCTGTCCACCACAAGAGACTCATACTCTAGAAATCAAAGGGTTGCCCCAGGGAGATCCGCTATGCAGCCTCTCCCTCATCATTTCTTGCCAACACCACCCCTGCTGGAGACCTGCAGGCTGTAGGACAGCCCTCGTTTCCCCATACCAAGCACCGTGACACTAGCGTGCCCTAGGCCGCAACCGCCAGCCACTCAGGTACGCGGGCCCCGCTGACTCAGGCCCGAGAAAAGGCTAGGCCCCGGTGGGGGATGTTTGCAGTTGATTGTGGTGAGTGAGGGGAGACTTGGTGTTGTCATGGGGGAGGGTTGTGTGTGGTCAGGAGGGGGAGCTTGTGTGTGTCACGGGGGGAGGGTTGTGTGTGGTCAGTGAGGGAAAGCTTGTGTGTTGTCACTGGGGGAGGGTTTGTGTGTGTTGAGTGAGGGGAAGCTGGGTGTGTCACTGGGGTTGTTTGTGGTCAGTGAGGGGAGGGAAACTTGTGTGTTGTCATTGGGGGAGGGTTGTGTCGCGTCAGTGAGGGGAGCGTGTGTGTTGTCACTGGGGGAGGGTTATGTCCGGTCAGTGAGGGGAGCTTTTGTGTTGTCACGGAGGAGGGTTATGTGTGGTGTGAGGGGGGGCTTCTGTGTTGTCAGGGGAGGGTTGTAGTGTGGTGAGTGAGGGGAGCTTGTGTGTGTCAACTGGGGGAGGGTTGTGTGTGGTCAGTGAGGGGGAGCTTGTGTGTTGTCACTGGGGGGGGTTTGTTGTGGTCAGTGGGGGGAGCTTGGTGTGTGTCACTGGGGAGGGTTGTGGTGTGTCAGTGAGGGGAGCTTGTGTGTTGCATGGGGGAGGGTTATGTGTGGTCAGTGAGGGGGAGATCTGGTGTTGCACTGGGGGAGGGTATGTGTGGTCAGTGAGGGGGAGCTTGTGTGTTGTCACTGGGGGAGGGGTGTGTGCGGTCAGTGAGGGGAAGCTTTTGTGTTGTCATTGGGGGAGAGTTGTGTGTTTGGCAGTGAGGGGAAGCTTGTGTGTTGTCACTGAGGGAGGGTTGTGTGCGGTCAGTGAGGGGAAACTTGTGTGTTGTCACTGGGGGAGGATTGTTTCTATATAGAGACTGGCAGTGATGTGGCCAGTTACTCGCCTACAGCAGCAGGATTATTTTTTATCGTTTTGGCCGTAACATCACTAACATTAGGATAGCTCTATAGAGGGATAAGAGGATCTTGGCAGGGAGGGCATGCTGCCTCCAGAGGAGGGCGAAGGGAAGTAGGTAAGGTTAGAACTACTTACACAATGTACTGGATACAGGAAGAAGTTGTTTTAGGTTCCTAATGAAGTAGTAGGTTTTTATAGCGTAAGCGCAGGTTTTTAAGAGCATGGGGTACAGATTATGTTTGAAGATGGTATGTCAGCACATGTAGTAGTATGGTCCAGGGTTGTCTGTCACACACTCTATACTGACTGGCTCTCCGAATAGAGCCATTTTAGACTTTGAGCCAACTACCCACAATGCAGCAGGCTTAGGAAGATGTGGGGTTTTGGCTTCACAAGTGTGATAAGAAGGTAAGAGCCTGGGAAAGAAATGATGCTGGTTGGACTACACATATCACACACTCTTTTCACATGTAGTTCTTATTGGATGACCCTTTCATATTACAAAAACTGTTGTGTATCATACTACAACCTATAGAAATAAATCCACACTTTACAAAGAAGTATAATAAATATAAAAAGTATACTTTATAGAGATCATAATGAGGGGACACACAATCATATGATAATGAATGCTCTATATAAGTAGGACACATTACAGGGGTTGCCCACTTTAAGGCAATAATTGATACTGTTTGTGTAATAAAAATTTCAATGATTTTCAAATATACTTCCTCACATTTTACTATATCACTACTGGGGTCTTTCTATAGGAAGGAGAACATGACCGCCAAACTGTCCCCCACACATCAACGCAGCCGGTGGCTGAGAGAGTACGCTTCTGCCTTGCAGCTACTGGGGTCCTGGGTCGAATTCCAACTTCTTCAAAGAGTTCAACATCTTCAAAGTGTTTGTATGTTCTCTCTGTGTTTAGCGTGGTTTCCTCCGGTTTTCCTCCCCCACATCTCCAAAACATACTGGTAGTTGTTTAGATTGTGAGCCCCATTGGACGGGACACAATTGACCTCTTTGTGCAAGCTGCGTATCTGTATGCACTATAAAGATAGTCACAGCTTGAGAAGCACTACAGGGCGAAACTGCCTGTTGTTTCGGGCATGGTCTGCACAGTGTCCGGTCTGTCCTGGTCATAGTGATGTCACACATGGCTTGTAATACACAACAGCTCTGAATTACTCGCTGTAACAAATCAGATGTGCATCTGTGTGACCAATACATGTTTATAAATATATACTGATGTACACATTCTGTAGAATGAAGGCAAGAAGATCTGAAAACTGTGAGGATAAATATAGAAAGTATATTGGTATTTGTATACTTTGCATTATTAAACAATATGATTATTTGCGGACAACCCTTCACAAAATAGCCAAAAACATTAGTAATGTAAATCATCGGATCAAACATTATTATATTAACCGAAAATTATAGGATCATTCAACACCTTTAGGTGGGGGCAGTGATTTTGCGTGCCAGATTGCGGGCCCCTATAGACGGCCCCAGCTCCGGTCATAGTGTGGTGAGCACACAGTGTATCACAGCACCGTCCCGAGCCCCAGTCACCAAGTGGTTCGTCTGCGCTATGGTGGGAAAAGGCTTCAGGTTGCTCACCTCTCCCCATCTTCCTCTTTGCCCTGTGTTGCGCGATCCGTTCGGGCGAGCACCCAGCCATCTACTTCAAACCCGAAATGGAAGAGTCTGTTGCCTTTATCCTTTTTTTTATCTCATGGGTGGCCCAATTCTAGACACTGTGCACACTAAGAAGGTAAAAACAATAGGTTAAAACATGTTACATAGATGCATTTTATAATCAGTTTGTGACAAGATCTTTTTTCACTTGCTTGGTTAACGTTCTCTCTCCTGGTGTGTCATCAGTGGGTTATAATATCTTTTGTCGGATAAGTTTATAGTTCTATACTTACTCCTCTTGTACTTTCTGCTGACAAACTCAGTTCGCTCAACACAGTTTATTGTGTGCTGACATAATCAGGTGTGGCAACATGATTATCCCACATACATCTAACATAACGCCTAAGCAAAATCTGACGAACAATGTGGGTTAAACGTGTGTCTCCTTTTTGCCTTATGTTAGTAATGACCTAAAGTGGTAAGAAATTGTTATATCATGTTTTTGTAATGTGTATTGGGGGTTGGGCAGGTAACTAGGTAATTTACCAATATGCATCCTCTACTAAAAGTTCTGCACCGATTTTTTGATATTGTAAGTGAAGCCTCTGATTTTACCCCCATCGACTTTTATTCATAAAATGGCTGCAGATGGAGGGACTGTGTCTCTTACTTCCATAAGCAATCACCCTCCAGGGCCTTAATCTATATTTTATGAATACCATCAGTTTATTACTTGACATAGGGAGGGGCACCACATTTTTTAGGTCGCCTTGTTGTTAAATATATCAAAACTGCCCTGACCGTGACACGGCTGTTTTGGAATGATAAACAGGGAATATTTCTCAGGGAACAGGGGACGTTTTTAGTTTTAGAATTTTTATGCTGCCAAGTGAGTTCGCTGCAAAGGGCCCACTGGGCTTCTGTCGCCCAGGGGCACTGAAACCTGGAGCCGGCCCTGACGCAACAGATCTGAGCACCAACGCCAAGTGTGAAAGAGCCCTAACAACACATACAAAACACGGAGGTAAAGTGGCCAACCCTTTAAAGGCAACAAATTAATAGTTTTCAATCAGAGTTGGCTCCATAATTTCTGTTATATATATATATTGTAATAATATATATATATTAAACTTTCTTTGTATTAACCCCTTCCCACCGCAGCCCTTTTTTCGTTTTTGCGTATTCATTTTTTCACTCCCCACATTCATAAATCTGTAACTTTTTTATTTTTCTATGTACAGAGCTCGTGATGGCTTATTTTCTGCGTAACAATTACACTTCAAAACTGGTGTATTTAATATTCCATGTTGTGTACTGGGAAGCGGGAAAAAAATTCCAATGCAGTGAAATTGGTAAAAAAAAACGCATTTGTGCCGTATCTTGTGGGCTTGGATTTTACGGATTTCACTGTGGCACCCCAAATGACATGTCTACTTATATTCTTTGGGTCGCTACGATTACGGGATAAAATATATATGGTTTATAAATGTTTTCATACATTTAAAAAAATAAAACCTCCTGTACAAATTTTTTTGGGGGATTTTGCCATCTTCTGGGGCTAATAACTTTGTTATACTTGGTGGTTTTGGAGCTGTGGGTGGTGTAGTTTTTGCGGATCTTTGATGAGTTTACAATGTTTATCATTTTAGGACTGTGGGACCTTTTGATCACTTTTATAGAATTTTTAAATTTTTTTTAAATGGCAAAAAGTGGCATTTTCGACTTGGGGCGATTTTTCCGTCACGGGGTTAGACCGCGTGAAAAACGTTATCATATTTTGATAGATCGGGTATGGATCGTTTGACATGGCGATACCTAATGTGGTTTTAGATTTTTACTGTTTATTTATATTATATCAGTTCTAGGGAAAGAGGGGTGATTAGAATTTTTAGATTTTTTCATTATAATTTTTTTTTAAACTTTTTTTTATTTTTTATTTTTACTATTTTTCAGACTCTCCTAGGGTACTTTAACCCTAGGGTCGGCTGTACGATCCTATCATACTGCCATACTACAGTTATGCAGTATATGTGGATTTTACTCCTCATCATTACTGTAATGCATTGTAATGCATGGGTTAAGCCGAAGTAGCTTCCGTCTTTCGTGAGACCCACGCTAAACCATGGCGATGACCGCAGAAACACCCGTGATCGGTGGGCGGCACCGATCGGGGTGTTTTACCGTTAATCCTTTGCTGCAATCGCCCGCGAGCCCTCTCGACTTGCACCGGGACCCCAGCATGTACGTCCTAATACTTCACTGTCGGTAAGTGGTTAAGATTAAGCCAAACTGATCCTATTTTTGCAACAGGGAAGACCAACCACTTGGTTCCTTCTTACCTTAATGATTGGGGCTGCAATTGGAAAACCACATCTTTAAGGCCTCCTTTACAAACAATGTGAATTCAATTGCCGCAACACATCATTCGTAGTCCCTTATGAGAAGGACCTGCTGACAATATAATGCATGAGACCCTCTCTACGCTCAATGCCAAGTAGAGGAATTGGGAATTCCTTATTTTTTGTCTTGTCGGGAACTTCAGATACTGTAAGCAAATGTGGAAGTGTCTGCAAGTGACTTATCTCGCTTTCTTATTGAAGAGGCACACACACTTGCGAAGGGTCATGGTAATACTGCTACTGTGAGTGTTTGACCGCAACTATATCTGTGTAAGGTAAGCTTAGCACCCACAAGAGTATAACATGTGCTTACTGCTGTCCGTGGCCATAAAAACATTATACAGAACAACATGGCCTGGCCCAGAGGACCGCTGTCACATCTCCTGAGCATTTATATATATTACACTAAAATGCTAGGTAGTTATAGCAGACTGACCTTATATTTACACTGTACCTAGATGCAACATACTGTTGCTAGAGCTGCTTCACATGACCCTGACACAACCTTTTTATAGAGATAAACATATATGGCCCTGCACAGGATTAGATCATTATATAAGGTGTACATAGCCTGCAGACAACATTTGGATCAGCACACCATCTCCAAGACTATACTTTAAAGGGGTTTGCCAGGAGCTAAACAAAAATGATAACCATTTACTTACTACCTCCGCTGTCCCTCCCAGTGCTGTAAAAAGTACCTGACTTTAGCTTCCGGCGGGATGAGATGGACAGCCACGCTCACTGTCCCCATATTTTCCATGATGTATTACGCTGAGATTTGGGAATGGGCGGGCTGGCTGGCCACTTTGGCCACCGGAAGCTAAAGTCAGCGTTTACAGGGGCAAGGAACGGTGGACACTCTGGAGGACCGCAAAGGTAAGTAAATGTTGCTTTTTTATGCAACCCCCTTGGCCACATATCATTTTTTCTTAGCCCCTTTAAGAGGAGGAAGTTCTTTTGGTATGGAGGAATTTCCTGAGGTTAAGGGCAAAAAACAGATCACAAGGATAATGCCTTAGAGTAAACTCAAAGACATTGTTGATCATCACACAAACTTTATAAAAGTTTTTCTTTTAGTATCTTATACAATAAGGTAACACTACAACTTTACTTGTCCATCATACATGTCACATTTACCAACAGAGCTCATGTGCTGCACCCAAAGTTTCAAGGGTTTGTCCCCTCCAATTTAACAGAAAGGTATGACTCTACTTAACCTGTCAAAGTTTCCCATTTACCATAAGTCACATGACCCCTGAAACATCAGGACTGAGTGGCATTGTCCCATTCCTGGGTCCAGCTTACTGGATGCAACCCCCCCCCCTCTCATAGCCACTCCCATATATTGGTTGGGGGGGGATTCCCAATTTTCCTTGATATCCCCCTCCAACCACTGATGTGGGAGTGGCCTCCAACGTGACTTTCCCTACTTTTTTCCACAAAATTGGGTTGATCTAATCCTGACACCAATTTTGATGCAATTTTGTGGAAATGTCTGAAATAATATACTCAGTGCCTTGGCCTCCATCGGCGGTTTCCAACAGTTAGATTTGCGCCAAATTGCCCCGGATTTTGGCGCACACAATTGAATTGTGGGGCATTGGCCGCCGGCTTTCAGAACAAAATCGGTGGCGTGGGGCCGTCGGACAACCAAAGCATTTGGAAAAACCGCGGAATTTAAAAAGAATTGTGATCAGCACTCACGCATCGGGACACAGAGACCTCCGGCGGACCTCGGGCGCAGCAGCGACACCTGCTGGATATCGGGGCGCGCCCTTAGTGAATCCCGGCAGACCCGAATCAGCGCCGGAACGACGCCGTGATCGCGACTGGACCGGGGAAGTAATTGTGCCCCAGGGACTCTTTCTAATATACAGAAAAGGACATGCTCACCTGTACATTCTGTGATCAACAGCAAAGATTCAACGTTGTATTTATTGATAGTGTATGTGGAATGCTCACTAGCTTTGAGGCAACAATTTTTACAGCACTTTAAAGTTCTGCAAAAATGACTGGTTAGAGATTTATCTACAGTGATTCTAGAAACTTTTTTGTAGAATTTAAATCAGCTAAAACGACATTACTGTGCTAGTTATATGGGTGTTGTAAGTATCCTTTCCTGTGACCATTTGGAGCATTCAGTGTGATTCCCTTATCTATTTTTATTTTCTGAGTATACAGAGGGGGAAAAGTATTTAGTCACCTCCAATTGTGCAAGTTCCCCCACCCTTAAAGGGAACCTGTCAGCAGAAATTGACTTAATAAACCACTACCAGTATTCATTCCGAGCTAAACACCTTCTAGATCTGTCCAAGCTTGATAGTAGTCCAATTGTTTGTCAAGATTGACTTAATGAAAGCCTGAAATAAGCCTGAAGAGTCATCCTAAGATACCTTTTATTTTAGTTTTTCCTGCTGCATCTCCATTGAACATACAGGGGCAGATTTACTTACCCGCCATTCGCGGTCCAGCGGCGATTCTGTGCGGTGGATTCGGGTCTTCCGGCAATTCCACTAGGCAGTTCCTCAACGTCCACCAGATGTCACTGTTGCGCTGAAGTTCCCCGAGGTCCGCCGGAGGCACCATCCTATACTTGGTGAAGGATAAGCGTGTGTCTCGCGACACTTTTTTTATTTTAAATGTGGCGGTTTCTCCAAATCCGATGGTTATCGTTCGGTCCACGCCCCCCAATTTCCGTCGCATGCATGCCGGCGCCGAAGCGCCACAATCCGATCGCGTGCGCCAAAAACCCGGGGCAATCCCTGGGAAAATCGGCTATTATTAGATTTTACCCAGTAAACATATGGAAAAATACCTCTTTGCCTAAAATAATCTCAACCTACAGTATATACTGGAGTATAAGCCGAGTTTTTAGCACAACTTTTGTGGCTAAAAATTCAACACTCGGTATACTCGGGTATACAAAATAAAAAGTTACTACTCACCATTCCGATGGCCCGGACAGCTCTCTTCATCTTCATGCCGCAGCTCTCGCGGCAGCTCCGTGGCCGCGCCTCTTCTTACTTCATGCCGGCGCGGCCACGGAGCTGGCGAGGCTATAATAGGGTAGGGGCTGGCAGTTTATATAAGAAAGGGTGGCGGCTATAGAGGAAGGGCTGCAGTATATAGAGGAAGGGGCTGGCAGGCTATATAGAGGAAAGGGGCTGCAGCTATTAGAGAGAAGGATCTGGCAGGCTATATAAGAAAGGGTCTGGCATGCTATTAGGGAAGGGGCTGCAGTGCTAATTTAGAGGAAGGGGGCTGGCAGGCTATATGAGGAAGGGGCTGGCAGTCTATCTATAGAAGGGCTGGCAGGCTATATAGAGAAGGGGCTGGCAGGTTACATAGAGGAAGGGCTGGCAGGCTTATATGAGAAAGGGGGCTGGCAGGCTATATACGAAAGGGGGCTGACAGCTATATACGGGTACTGTGACCAATGCATTTCCCACCCTCGGCTTATACTCGAGTCAATAGGTTTTTCCAGTTTTTGGTGTAAACTAGGTACCTCGGCTTGTTATCTCGGGTCGGCTTATACTCGAGTATATACTCGAGTATATATTATTAAGAAAGAATATGAAAACAAAAATCTGTTATCATATAATGAAAATATGACAATGAAGTTGAATATGCAATGTCTTCCTCCAATACAAATTGTCTACATACTGTACACAATTATTCCTATAGTAAGCTCACAAAAAAACAGGATGAGAAAGATAAGCATATTCATCAAGTATATAACTCTAGATAATGCACAAGTCTCAACAGCGGCTCCTGCAAGTCAAAGATAGTGGAGATTTTGCCAAAGTAAGTGATCCCTGATTATCTTATGGATGATGGTGCAGAGAAAGTTTTATAAAAGTGGATAAGAACTAAATGACTGAATGTTTCAATCTCTCAGAACTATTTTTAACCCTTGCAGTTAAATCTCTTACATATATGCTGAGTAAATACAATACATACTCGGATATCAGGGCTCATGTATAACAGTGATCGCCCCTGAAGTCTGCTTCAATGGATGGATTCATTGAAATATCCTTCAACGCAGACAAGTGTATCAACCTGCTTCCTAATGTTAGGTATTCTAGTCCCTTGTTGTGGCTAGCATTGTGGAGCAACCTTGTACATTTACTGTGTGTTAAGGGAACTGTCACCAGGAGACCCATTTTTAGCACTCCCCCAGCCCCCACAGAGCCCGTACATATACTGCCAAAGTTTTTTGTATTAAAAATTGGTTTTACAGAAAAAAAAGATATGTACCTTTCTATAGCATATTCTGTGTGACTAGGCAGTGCCCAATAGGAGGGGCTGGAAGGAGCAGTTCCCCCCACCCTTGGGAACACTGCAACCTTTCAAATATAGAATAACTCCCCACACTTGGGATTGGCTGTAGAGGAGAAGGGGGCGTTGCTAAGCAAGTGATGGGTGTTTTCATATATTTGAAAAGGTCACATGGAGAAGCTGTTTCCCAGGGTGGGGGGACTGCTCCTTTCCAGCTCTCCCAAAGGGACTGCCTAGTCACACAGCAATGCTAAGAACGTTACAATATAAATATCTTTTTTTCTGTAAAACCAATTTTTAATAAGAAAACACTTTGGCAGTGTATGTACTATGCTCTGTGGGGACTGGGGGAGTGCTAAAATGGGTCTCCTGGTGACAAGTTCCCTTTAAAAACCAAAGACAAGGTTTAATAGGTAGAAGGGTGTCTATAACCTTAATTCTTTTTGTTCTTTTTACCATGGAAGGTTCCAGAAGACATGACAGTGGTGTCTGGTGCTCAATAAGAAAAGCAGAAGGCTACGTTACTGATATTACTCACAGCATTCCGGCGCCTAAACGTTTTGCCTAAAAGACAACTGCTATCTATCTTAACTTAGCCTCCTTCCACCAGGATTGTCTTCTAGAACCTTCCAAGCTCTCTAACCATCCCATACCTCTGGAGTAAGGCTGGAACGAAAGGAGAACCGGCTGCCAAAATACCACCATTTCAAAAACCCAAGCAACTGATCATCATCCCAAGGTGAGACCTATAACTTCCTTGCTTTTCAACCTTTATTTTGAGTTTTGAACATACTACACTAGGGTCTGCACCCTTGTTTATCGATGCAACCAAATCCATACTCCTTGGAACAGGACATAAAACACATCTCTATTTCTTTCATAACAGGGACCAGACTTATTAGAGGAAATACTAGGTCAGTTGTGATGGCCAAAATGATGGCGCAGACAGAATTGATTCCCTCTATTATGTCTTCAGGGAGCCTTATGTTAGTTCACGTTGCCAAAACCCTTTAAAAGTCATGAAATATTTTGTGGAATCCATTTTTAAAACCTTTGAAATTTCCAGCCACTTCACTTCTGATGAAAATGACCAAAATAGCCATGCTTGGTGGCAATTTAGGGAAACTTGCAAACATGATAAATGGTTCTGAACTACTATATGGGCAGAAAACACAAGATACTGGAAGATACATGTTACAAGACTGGGCATAGGCTGCATGCAGGAAAACTGTGGGGTGGTAAGAGCCATTTCAGACATAATAACTACAATTGTTATATATAAAATCAGTATCTGTGATGCGAAGATTACAGTGTGGTCTCTCATATGTCTTTTCAGGAGTAAATGTTCGTTGCTTAAGAATAGGGTATAGGGTCAGTCATTATTGATTAAATTTACTCATGCAGAAGCTATATATAGGCAGTCCCCTACTTAAGAACACTCAACTACATACGACCCTATTACAAACGACCTCTGATATTGGTAATTTATTGTGCTTTAGATCCTAGGTTATAATAAACAGCTGTAACAGTTATCACAGTGTCTGTAATGAAGCTTTGAGTGTTTAATCTTGATTCTTGTGACAACCCAACATTTTTAAAATCCAATTGTCACAGAGACCAAAAAGTTCTGGCTGGGATTAAAATGATAAATATTACAGTTCTGACTTACATACAAATTCAACTTAAGAACAAACCTACAGACCCTATCTTATGTAACCCGGGGGACTGCCTGTAGTCGCATATAGTTGTTTGTTATTTAGGTGTACACAGTCATATATGTTCATAAGACTTGGAAGTCTGGTGAAAATTAAATCATTTATCCTTCATGAACAGGAATAGGACGGTTTTGTTGCGGTCGTGGAGGGGAAGCTTGTGTGTGGTCACTGGGGAGGGCTGTGTGTGGTCAGTGAGGGGAAGCTTGTGTGTTGTCACTGGAGTAGGCTGTGTTTTGTCAGTGAGTGGGATCTTGTGTGCTATCACTGGGGGAGGGTTTGTGCGTCATTGAGGGTAGCTTGTGTGCTACCACTGGGGAGGGCTGTGTGTGGTCAGTGAGGAACCTTTGTGTTGTAACTGGGGAGGGTTGTGTGTGGTGTGAGGAGAAGCTTTTGTGTGGTCACTAGGGAGGTTTGTATGTGGTGAGTGAGGGGAAGCTTGTGTGTTGTCACTGGGGGAGGGTTGTGTGTGGTCAGTGAGGGGAGCTTGTGTTGTTGTCACTGGGAGGGTGTTGTGTGTGAGTGAGGGGAAGCTTGGGTGTTGTCACTGGGGTTGTTTGGGGTCAGTGAGGGGAAACTTGTGTTGTCATTGGGGGAGGGTTGTGTCCGGTCAGTGAGGGGGAGCTTGTGTGTTGTCACTGGGGGAGGGTTGTGTCCTGTCATGTAGGAGCTTTTGTGTTGTCACTGGAGGAGGTTATGTGTGGTCAGTAGGGGAGCTTCTGTGTTGTCACTGTTGGTGGGTTGTGTGGGGTCAGTGAGAGGGAGCTTGTATGTTGTCACTGGGGGAGGGTTATGTGTGGTCAGTGAGAGGGAGCTTGTGTGTTGTCACGGGGTAGGGTTGTGTGTGGTCGTGAGGGGCTTGTGTGTTGTCACTGGAGAGGGTTATTTGTGGTCATTGAGGGGAGCTTGTGTGTGTCCCTGGGGAGGGTTATGGTTGGTCAGTGAGGGGAGCTGTGTGTTGTCACTGGGGGAGGGTTTGTTTGGTCAGTTAGGGGAATCTTGTGTGTTGTCACTGGAGGAATGCTGTGTGTTTGTCAGTGAGGGGAGCTTGTGTGTTGGCACTGGGGGAGGGTTATGTGTGGTCAGTTATGGGAGCTTGTGTTTTGTCACTGGGGGAGGGTTGTGTGCGGTCAGTGAGGGTAGCTTGTGTGCTACCACTGGGGAGGGCTGTGTGTGGTCAGTGAGGGGCAACTTTTGTGTTGTCACTGGGGGAGGGTTGTGTGTGGGTGGTGAGGAGAAGCTTTTGTGGTGTCACTGGGGGAGGGGTTGTGCAACACCCTCGCCGATGCAATGGCGAAGGAGTGCTGCGAATAAGCCCACAGCATGTCTCACATCACACAGGGACTTACAGTGGTTAGCTCCTGCCTGGCAGGGCAGGAGTTAAGTGTTTGTATGATGCTTATTGCTGCATCCAATGATCTGTGTTACATCTTGTCCTATTTAATCTGGATGTGATTGGAGGAGCAGCCACCACCTGACCAGAGGAGTTACAAAACCCCTGGCCAGGATGTTCTAGAGAACACTCTGAGAGGAGTCTCTCTCAGGAAGAGAGGGAGAGGCATCTCTCCCAGGAGGAGAAGAGCCAGGTCCTGGTCAGACCTGGGGTCTCCAGGACACCAGCTAGAGATTAGTTTAGCCTAGCTTAGATGAAAGAAGCAGACTGGGAACTCCGTCCAGAATCTATTCAGCCAGCATAACCAGATAAGAGCAGGAAGAGCCTAGCCCCTGCCTCTAGAGTGGAGCTAATATTAGCTAAGAGTTAGTGAGGAAAGGGTATCATCCTACCTTCAAGGGTGATACCTGAAGCACTCCAGGACGAGCTGAAGCTTCCTATTAGGACACGCTACCTCCCAGCCTGCCCTCTGCATCCAGGCTGCGATCTACCTCCTGTGGCTTCCTCCAAAAGCATCTCAGTACTCCATCACTGTGTTAAGGCACGTTTGCTGAAGTTCCTGTCGGTTCCAATAAAGAACTGTATATTGTTTTTGTTCAACCTCTGCCTCCGTCTGGTCCCTGCTACTACAACTACCATCATCACAGGCACCCTGTCCACCACACAAGACTCATACTCTAGACATCAAAGGGTTGCCCCATGGAGATCCGCTATAGCAGCCTCTCCCTCATCATTTCATGCCAACACCACCCTCTGGAGATCTGCCAGGCTGTAGGACAGCCCTCCGTTTCCCATACCAGCACCGTGACACTAGCGTGCCTAGGCCGCAACCGCCAGCCACTCAGGTACTGCGGGCCCTGGCTGACTCCAGGCCCCGAGAAAAGGCAGGCCCCGGTGGGGGGTTTGCAAGTGGCGTCACGAACAGGATACACTTCTGTGCCTTATTCGGCACTAAATACTGTACTTATTAAGAAACTATTGTATGCCTAACCCTGCTGCCATTCGGGTATAGGTCCAAGTGACTTGTGTGTTTCACATTGAACTGTATTACTGCTGCCACCGTGCGTCTCGAGCTCCCTCAGCACTCAGAGGTTAAACCTGCAAAGAACTTTGTCAGCTCTGCTACATCCGGCGCTGCCGCGCCAGAAGATTTTACAATCAGAGGCGTGCGCAGCAAGTAATTCCAGCCCGCCAAAACTTTCAATGGCGGGAAACCCAGAGACATCGCTAAAGCTCCGCCCCTGCGCGTATGGCGCGAATCCTGCCTCAGCGCGCTGTGGCGCAGCAGAAATTCAGCCCGCCACAGCTCCTGGCGGGAAGAAATCAAGCTCCGCCCTCTGGCGCGAAACTCTCCCCGCGCTGCAACGCCAGTGAGAGCCCATGAGGTACTCAGAGTCGCGCAGCCGCCATCCAGCATCAGAGAGGTTAATCGCGCCATCTTGGATTTCTCCACGTGCTGTCTCCTGTCCTGCCGACATGCCGTACAGCCTCAGATGAGAACCAAGTGTCGCAGGGCTTGTCCACGAGCCTCGGGCCCCTTCCTCTGCTGCACCGCTTACTGCCGTCTCCCGTACGCAGTCTTCAATGGCAGATTCTCCACAGTGGCTGCCTCCTCCAATTCCGGACCTCCTGAGGACCACCGCGGATGTGAGTACCATGGCCCCCAGGGCCTATATCACAGTGACTGTCACTATATCTCCCTTAGCCCCGGCTGGGGTACAGTCCGCCTCCCTGCAGAGGGTCAACATCCCCATAGGATGCCCGGCTACAAAAGGACTCCTCTTAAAGGGGCCTGACCCCTTATCTAATGCTGCTGACCGTCCTGCGGAGTATCCAGGACACCTGCTAAGAGGCCCAGGCTGTCCGTGAGAACGCCCTGCCAGCTACACAGAGGTTACCCACCGCCAGCGCAACAGCGCCCCCAAGAGCGCAGGTCAGTCCAGGACAACAATCCTTCAGCTGTCAGCAGTGAAGAAGTTACACTTCTGCGGTCATCATCATGGCGCTCCACAGCGCCCCCAGCTACAGAAGGTCACCAGAGAAGTGGCCTGTCTCCTTCCTCTGCTGAGATGCCTGCCGCCGCAGAGGACCTCCCTGCTGTTCCAGCTCCAGCTTCTGGTGTTCCATGTCAGCAGTTCCAGTGTCTACCACCAGATGTCTTCAGGTGACAGATCCCAACACGCTTTCTTCACCCAGGCTGATGATGTCCCTGCTGCAGTTCCTGCCCCATGCCTGCAGCCATTGCTCTTGACACAAGATTAACCCCTGAAGGGCTGTAGCCCACTCAGGTACTGTACAATGTGTATATATGTGTATCTATTCCTCTTATCCCCAAAGAGCCAGAAACTGTCCTGAGACTCATATCCTTATTTATCTCAGTCAAGAGATTTCTACAAAGGACTCTGTCCCTCTACATATAGAGGAGACCCTTTGCTTCTTATTGCACTTTTCCCCCAAGGGCTGTACCAGAAGACGGACTTTGCTATTAAAGACCTTCTGTGAGACTTTTGCCAGATCTACCACTACCAGAAAAGTTGCCATGTAATTTATATTATTTTGCACTTAATCCTCCCTTCTAGGTAGAACATTATGCTTGCCTTTTTTATGCCTTTTCCTTTGCAGGTAAAGAGACATTTATTCTGCTACCCTAGTAGCCTACCTCTGTAACGTTTGTAACGTTTCAGATGTGTACCCTGGGCTCCTAAGCCAATGTGAAGTTACCAAATATTTGCACACTGTCAATTATGCCAGTAGTCTGCATAACCCTTTCATAGGCTTTACAGGTTGTAGTGTGGCTGTGTCGGATCGTCTTTGGTAAAACACTGACCGCTACCTTATCCCTCAAAACCGAGGTTTGCACGTGGGGGTAGTCCGTAACTGCGGGTCTTTAGGGACTAGGGGTGTTACAAAATAGCACCTGGATGCCGCTCATACATGGGAAGGATGTCAGTCAGGAGGTACTCGTGTTGCATATGCTAACGCAATGCAGGTATACACACTATACATTGGCCCAGGGAAGAAGGGTTTATATAACAATATACAGGCCCTGGTGCAAGGAGTGGATTACAGGACTGACACCACAACCTTTCCTACTGTACAGTTCGGTTTAATGGCGTCAGCGACCAACTGTCAAGCACTTACTGTTTTGTCTTAGTCCGACACCAACCCAGGTGCCTGTCTCCAGGACCATGGGCGGTTTGTCCCTACACCATCACATAGCCTGCACTTCCAGAAGTGCCCTTACCCCCTCTGCCCCCAAACCATCTGTAGTCGAGCCGAGGGCGGCTCTTTCAATTGCCCCGGGGGTATCAACACCCTCGCCGATGCATGGCGAAGGAGTGCTTGCGATAAGCCCCACAGCATGTGATCACATCACACAGGGGACATTGCAGTGGTAGCTCCTGCCTGGCAGGGCAGGAGTTAAGTGTTTTGTATGATGCTAGATCTGTCATCCACTGATCTGTCTTACATCTTGTCCTATGTAAGCGGAATGTGATTGGAGGAGCAGCCACCACCTGAACAGAGGAGTTACAAAACCCCTGGCCAGGAATGTTCTAGAGAACACTCTGAGAGGAGTCTCTCTCAGGAGAGAGAGGAGAGCAGTCTCTCCAGGAGGGAGAAGAGACCAGGTCCTGGTCAGACCTAGGGTCTCCACACCAGCTAGAGATTAGTTTAGCCTAGCTTAGATGAGAAAGCATACTGGGAACTCCAGTCCAGAATCTATTCAGCCAGCATACCAGATAAGAGCAGGAAGAGCCTAGCCTGCCTCTGAGAGTGGAGCTAGATTAGCTAAGAGTTAGTGATGAAAGGGGTATCATCCTACCTTCAAGGGTGATACCTGAAGCACTCCAGGACGAGCTGAAGCTTCCTATTAGGACACAGCTACCTCCCGCCTGCCCTCTGCATCCAGGCTGGCGATCTACCTCCTGTGGCTTCCTCCAAAACATCTCAGTATACTCATCACTGTGTTAAAGGCACGTTGCTGAAGTTCCTGTCGGTTCCAATAAAGAACTGTAAGTTGTTTTTGTTCAACCTCTGCCTCCGTCTGGTCCCTGCTACTACACTACCATCACACAGGCACCCTGTCCCCCACACAGAGACTCATACTCTAGACATCAAAGGGTTGCCCCGGAGATCCGCTTATAGCAGCCTCTCCCTCATCATTTCTTGCCAACACCACCCTGCTGGAACCTGCAGGCTTAGGACAGCCCTCCGTTTCCCCATACCAAGCACCGTGACACTAGCGTGCCTAGGCCGCAACCGCCAGCCACTCAGGTACCGCGGGCCCCGCTGACTCCAGGCCCGAGAAAGGCTAGCCCGGTGGGGGATGTTGCAGTTGTATGTGGTGAGTGAGGGGGAAGCTTGTTGATTGTCACTGGGGGAGGTTGTGTGTGGTCAGTGAGGGGGAGCTTGTGTGTTTCACTGGGGGAGGGTTGTGTGGTGGTCAGTGAGGGAAAGCTTTTGTGTTGTCACTGGGGAGGGTTGTGTGTGTTTGAGTGAGGGAAGCTTGGGTGTGTCACTGGGGTTTTGTTTGTGGTCAGTGAGGGGAAACTTGTGTGTTGTCATTGGGGGAGGGTTGTGTCGGTCAGTGAGGGAGCTTGTGTGTTGTCACTGGGGGAGGGTTATGCCGGTCGTGAGGGGAGCTTTTGTGTTGTCACTGGGGGGGTTATGTGTGGTCAGTGAGGGGGACTTCTGTGTTGTCACTGGGGGAGGGTTGTATGTGTGGTGATGAGGAAGCTTGTGTTTGTCACTGGGGGAGGGTGTGTTGGGTCAGTGAGGGGGAGCTGTGTGTGTCACTGGGGGAGGGTTATTTGTGTCAGTGAGGGGGAGCTTGTGTGGTTTCACTGGGGGAGGGTTGTGGTGTGGTCAGTGAGGGGGAGCTTGTGTGTTGTCACTGGGGAGGGTTATGTGTGTCAGTGAGGGGGACTGTGTGTTGTCACTGGGGGAGGGTATGTGTGGTCGTGAGGGGGAGCTTGTGTGTTTCACTGGGGAGGGGGTGTGTGCGGTCAGTGAGGGGAAGCTTTGTGTTGTCATTGGGCGAGGGTGTGTGGTTTGGCAGGAGGGTAAGCTTGTGTGTTGTCACTGAGGGAGGGTTTGGTTGGTCACTGAGGGGAAACTTATGTGTTGTCACTGGGGAGGATTTTTCTATATAGAGACTGGCAGTGATGTGGCATCGGCAGCAACGATCGGTGCCCCCCGAAGACGGCGCGGGGTGGGGGAAAGATCCCCCAAAAGCAGGTTAAATGCCGCGGTTGCGCAATGGTTTAAACACTCAAGATCAGAGCCAACTCCGACCACGGTTGTTACAGCACCCCGTGTATCCCGATGCCAGTTCGACTCGGCTCAGATACAGGCATAAGCTCTGTGTCCGATGCCCTTTTTCGTTTTTGCGTTTTCCTTTTTCACCCCCCACCTACAAAAATCTATAACTTTTTATTTTTCCATGTACAGAGCTGTGATATGGCTTATTTTCTGCATAACAAATGAAACTTCAAAATGGTGGTATTTAATATTCCATGCCGTGTCCTGGGAAACGGGAAAAAAATTCCAAAAGCAGTGAAATTGGTGAAAAAAACACATTTGCGCCATATTCTTGTGGGTTTGGATTTTACAGATTTCACTGTACACCCCAAATGACATGTCTACTTTATTCTTTGGGTCGGTACAATTACGGGGATACCAAATTTATATGGGTTTTATAATGTTTTCATACATTTACAAAAATTAAAACCTCCCGTACAAAAAACATTTTGGGATTTTGCCATCTTCTGGCGCTAATAACTTTTTTAATACTTTGGTGTCCAGAGCTGTTGGTGGTGTCATTTTTTGCATCTTTTGATGACGTTTTCAATGTTAGCATTTTTAGGACTGTACGACCTTTTGATCACACAAAGCGACTTTGGGCGCTATTTTCCGTTACGGGGTTAAACACAGTGAAAAACCATTATTATATTTTGCTATACAGGCGGTCCCCTACTTAAGGACACCCGACTTACAGACAACCCATAGTTACAGACGGACCCCTCAGCCCACTGTGACCTCTGGTGAAGCTCTCTGGATGCTTTACTTTATTCCCAGGCTGCAATAATTAGCTGTAAGGTGTCTGTAATGAAGCTTTATTGAGAATCCTTGGTCCCATTACAGCAAAAAATTTTGAAACTCCAATTGTCACTGGGGCAAAACAAAAAAAATTGTCTAGAATTCAATGATAAAATATACAGTTTCGACTTACATACAAATTCAACTTAAGAACAAACCTCCAGACCCTATCTTGTATGTAACCCGGGGACTGCCTGTACTGGCATTTTTGCGCACGGCTATACGTAATGTTTATGATTTTTACTGTTTATTTATATTTGTATCAGTTGTAGGGGAAAGGGGGTGATTTGAATTCTTAGGTTTTTAATTATATATTTTTTTAAAACTTTTTTTTTTTTCCTTACTATTTTTCAGACTCCCTAGGGTACTATAACCCTAGGTTGTCTCATTGATCCTACCATTACTGCAATACTACGGAATAGCACATTGTAATGAAGGGGTTAAAACGAGACGGCCTTGGGTCTTCGGAAAACTCAAGGCTGTCATGGCAATGGATCCGGTAAGTCTTTTCTGCAATATGCAGCAAAGACTTACCGGCTAAGGAGAGGGCTCAGCCCATGAACCCTCTCCATGCACTCCCACCTGGCATGTGACGTATTACTATGTCACATGTCGGTAAGGGGTTAAAGCCTAGAAGCGGGGTGGTGGATGGACCAGTCAGAATCCAAGTATGGCTTTCAAAACTGATGGAATTGTTTATTGGTGAAGAGAGGCGAGTAAGGGCGAGTGCAGCTGAGAAGTCCTCACTATTCCCGAGGCTTCTCCTGCCGATGCGCTCTGTGTACTTACTCCCGATGCTGGTGGTATGTGGTGGTGCCAGGACCCAGGTCGGAGTGCCAGAAGAGGACCCAGGAGTGGTAAGTACTTGTCAGCTGTACGGTACTGCTCCTGGGTGATCTCCTGCTACTGACATACTACCAGCACGGGACATTGAAGAAAGCAGAAGCTGCAGAGTGGTACAGTGAGGAGAAAAGAGCTAGGAAAGGAGAGGATTTTTAGGGGTCTCCAGTCTTATCAGTTGTCTGCTCTGGGGGTCTCCTCTATTATTTGTCTATTCTGAGGTCTCTCCATTATCATTCTTGTCTGCTCTGGGTTCTGCATTATTATTATTGTCTGCTCTAAATGCAGTATGTAGTTTCCAGAGTGGTATTTATTGCTGTACTGTGGTATTTATAATGGTTGTTTGAGCATCTAGGGTATGGGTTACTGGTGCAGACCCTTAAAGTTAAGCAGTATGATAATGTGCCACTCGGACCAATAAATGTTGTTCACTCCAGGCCCAAATCTTTATATGAGGAAAAAAAGGACACTTAAAAAGAAACGTAATCATTTTTATAATTTATTATCTATTTGTGGAGTTGTCCATATCGCACTCTGCCTCCGCAGCCCTGGTAAAGGCTTGTGCTGCGTTTTTGTTTCTTTTCTTTCCTTTTTTCCACTTCTGCACTTGTACCAGTGAGTTTTGCATCAGAATTTGTAAGCCAAAACCAGGAGGAGAATCTTCCTGGAAAAATATTATCTGTGTATTGGACCCAATACTGATGTCATGTGAATGTGCAAACCGCCAATGATAATCCCAAACCACCAACCAGTACTGAATAGAAAATACAAAGAACGATTCATACAAGAAGATGCTGCTTGTAGCGCTGTGTGCAGTGCGTATAAGCCTAAGGCCACATTCACATGTTTTCAGCCTTAACTTCTTGAAGGCAAAAAGAGTTGTACACAAAGCCAAAAATGATTGAGTATGGGAATCCCACCACAACATGCAAACCACCAAAAGAAAGTCTCAAACCACTAATCAGTACTAATGCAATAGATAAAATGGATTATTTGTATATGAATATTTTTTTTGTATTATTAGATATTTTGAAATAATCTGCATACTAAATGATCACAGGGAATAAAAACATACACAGAGCAATGGAGGGAGTGGGGGGGCAAAGCAATGCGAAAAGTGCATTTGATGGTGTGGAGAGTGGAAACAGTCAGACACTCCAGAGTTTGTTCTTCAGGTCTGTAACGTTTGTTTATTTACTCGCCAGCTCTTGTTTCATGTTACATGTCCAAACCAGTTTAAGTTCCCTATATACTGGGCTATGTACTGCGGGGGCTGGCAGGCTACGTACTGCGGGGGCTGGCAGGCTACGTACTGCGTGGCTGAACAGGCTCGTAAGATGTGGGGGTTGGCAGGCTCCCTACTGCGGGGGCTGGCAGGCTACCTACTGGGGTCAAGGGGGCTGGCAAGTTACATACTTGGTGGAGGCTGTGACCAAGGTTTTCCCAGGTTTTTTTGTTAAAATTAGGTACCTTGGCTTATACTCAAGTATATACAGTAGGGTTTTTTTTTGTATCTGATCGTTTAGTGTCTGGATTCTTTCAAAATATCTCATAAAATATTTACCCAATCATTATTGATGTTAAGATGTTGTACCTTTCTTTATGCTACTTTATGTTAATCAACATTTTCTGGTAATACCTTTAAATGTAAAATGAGTCTAATGATTTACACTAATTGAAGATCTGTAAATTTTCATGTATGACAATAAATTTGACTCAATTTGTACAGTATATGAATTTTTTTTGTAGTATCTATATTGTATTTGTACTGATTAGTGGTTTGAGACTTTCTTTTGGTGGTTTGCATGTTGTGGTGGGATTCTGGCTTTGTGTAGAACTCTTTTTGCCTTCGAGAAGCAAAGGATGAAATTTTAAATATGGCGCTAGGCTTATACACGTGACTTAAAGGGTTTGTCTAAATTTGATAAAATTTCTAGAGGCTTACTGGGGGCACTTCCACTCTAACTGCTTCCAGGCGCCTGGCATCTCCTGTCCCAGCAACTGATCTAGCTCGTGGCCAGGGGACAAGCTGCCATACAAGCTGCATCAGTTGCTGAAAGTAGTGAGATGCTCTCCCCTAGTAGCAATGCTACGAGCCATATACCGTAAATACTCAAGTATAAGCTGAGACCCCTAATTTTGACACAAAAAAACTAGAAAAACCTATTGACTCGAGTATAAGCCGAGGGTGGGAAATGCATTGGTCACAGCCCCATGGAGTATATAGGCTGCCCACCCCCCTGGAGTATATAGCCTGCCAGCCGTTACCTGTAGGAAAAAAAACAAAAAGTGTACTCCCCCTCCGACACCTCCTGGCAGCTCCTCTTCTATCCATCGTGGCTCCGTATCCCGGTCCGTCGCAGGCACCATGACGTCAGCCGCTTGTTGGCACACAAATTAAAATGTCAGTGTGTGGCTGATCTCACGAAGACTGCGACGGACCAGGACACGGAGCTGATGCCGTGTCTGTGATGTATGGACGACGACCTGCTGGGGGCGTCGGAAGATGAGTACACATTTTGTTTTTTTTCTTGACTCAAATATATGCTGAGATAGGGTTATAATATCGGCTTAAACGGGAGCAAATTTTTTTAATTTGTACAGAAGGGGATGGAAAATAATAATTCCCTACATATGATGTAGGAACATTATAAAGGTTTAGTAGAAGGACCATTTTATTCTTTGGTGGGCCCTGGTAAAGCTCTGTCCAACACCTGAAGCTAATATATGACAGTGGTGGCGAACCTATGGCACAGGTGCCAGAGGTGGCACTCGGAGCAGTCTCTGTGGGTACCCAGGCCATCACCCCAGCACAGAGTTTCTAGACAGGACTCAAAACCTCCTTGTGCTGTCCCTGGCCACCCAGGATGTGCTGTGATCAGGACTATTTTAAAGCTACACAGCTTTAGCTGCTTGGGACTACAGGAGGAGCAAGGAGGTCCAGACAAGGCTGCGTTATTATTGGAGCTCCTGCTCTGGGCCCCGCAGTTCTTCCTGTTCAGGGGACCCTGGAAGGAAGCTACAATGATAATCTGTTTTTCCCCTCTTTCTTTTAACTGTATCGGTGTCTTCAGGACACCTATACAATTAAAAGCCGTGACAAAACAGGTAGCAACATGTTACTGCTTAAATTGCCATGTTGGCCCTTTGCCTTTAAATAAGTGGGTTTGGTTGTAATTTGGGCACTTGATCTCTAAAAGGTTCACCATCACTGCCCTATGACCTACATCTGATTTCTTTTTTAAGTTTTCCTACAAACCTTATACCCTTTGCTTGTTTTGGAACGGTCAGTCATGATTTTTATTTGGCTTGTTTAATGTTCATCACTTGCAAAAATTAGCAAGTGTTATAGAATCCTGGTATCTGTAACAAAAGCAACAATGTTTTCATAAAAAGACGTTTGTGATATGTGGCAACACGTTCATTAACATGAAAAGAGAATGTTTTCTTACTGAGGGAAGGTTTGACAGATTAGAAAGAACATGCTGAAGGCACTTTTTGTAATTCCATCATCATCCAGGCTGATTAACCATTGCTTTAGCTCTTGTTTTTGTATTGTATTTTGGTATTCATATTGTTTTGTAACTTTTATATGGCCCTAAAAAGATTACCCCCGTATTATAGCAGAAGGTTGTGCCATAGTTTGGAAATAGACGTAAGAAGACAATAAAAAAATCTCCAAAACGCGTTTATTTGTTTCACTCAATGTACACTTTGGTGAGGAACTTACCCCCTTGTATGCTGGAGGCATGTGCTCTGCTGACCCTTTTTTCCTTTGCCATCAGAATCCCCATGTACATCATGCACATCCCTAAAACAGTTGTGCATATCAATAGCCACAAACAACGGACCTGTTCTCTATTGCTTGTGGCCAATGTGTCATCAGAGAATGAGGCCCCGTTCGTGTGTATAAGCCCATAGAAACCAATTATTCTGTGTGCTAGCCATTAAATCAATAGAGCACAGACAGCTGTGCACAAGGGCCTGGATTGTGAACGACGGTAGCCCTGTAAAAATTCATAGCTTCCATCTAAAGTGTATGCTCAGCCTTAGTTAAAGTTGACAGTCTTTAAAAAGAACTGGCAAATATTTTTTGTATAAAAATAACTTTTTTTTTCTGTAAAACCTATGTTATATAGTACCTTTCAAGCCAAGTGCTCTGTGACTAGGCATTTTGTCCCTTGGGAGTGGCTATAGAGGAGCAGAGGGCGTCGCTAAGGCGTGTGATGGACTTTTTCATATATATGAAAAGGACACATGGAAGAGCGGTTTCCCAAGGGTGGGGGGGGGACTGCTCCACTATAGCCAATCCCAGGTGACAAGTGCCTAGTCACAGAGCACATGGCATTGAAAGGTAATATATATCATATCTTTTTTTTTCTTTAAAATCTATTTTACATACGAAAACTCTGTGGGGACTGGGGGTGGGGGGTGCTAAATATGGGTCTCCTGGTGACAGGTTCCCTTTAAGCATTATTCAAAGGCATACATTACACGTAGTTTATTTTAGTAGTTCTGTAGGCGATTCAGGTACTGTGATCCTAATGAAGCTATGGGAAAGCAGATTGATTATTATTAAGGCCTTAATAGAGGATCCAGAAAATGGCCGGATGCAGACAAAAGGGTTCAGCCTATGGAAACGCAGCCTAACGGAAACCGTTCCACAGACAGAACACATTTCACAGGAAGGGAGTCTTTGCATCATGGGATTCCCTGGCTGCCGACCGCACAGCTGCACCTGCACTGGTATAACTCGTAAAGTGCAGAAAATAGGGAGTCCTTGAATTATATTTCTGGACTTGTTTCTTGGGATCAGACCAAATTACGGCTCCATTTCCACAGGCTAAATCCGTTCGTGTGCAGCCAATGTTCTTATGTTCATACAGATAATTTATTTTTGTCAATGAATCCTAAATCACTATATTACCTTATGTACATAAAGTAAAACTAATAACGTTATATGACAGGGTGTAGTACGTGCCCTTTATACCGCTGTGCTTCCCCCATACTTCAGTAAGCTGGAGTGAATGAAGCCTGTCACGCTGGGAAGACTTGCATAACGCAGTAGCATTTCTTTTCTGGGTACGGAGGCAGTGGGAGCACTTCTTCCAGCACCATTATAAGATTTCAGCTTAATCTAATGTATCATGACAGGTTTGCGCAGGATCCTCGTCAGTTCTTGCTCCGGGTGCTCAGGTGTTAAGGTCGGCTTGTAGCTGGCACTTTGCCTTGAAGTCAGGTTTGTACTAATTACCCCTAAAGTTGAAGGTTTTAGTCATGAGCTGGAATGTATCTCACCGGCGACCGCCAATCCGCCTGTCTCAGCGCTACATGAATGGATGCCTTTATCTTTAATAAGCACTGTGCTTATGAAGTCTACCATTCTGCCTTTCCCTGCTTTAGCCTAACAAAGCAGCAGGTTTAGGAACATTAAAAGCCCATTCCTCTGAAAGCTCACTCTTTAGGCTGATTTTACTGCTGCTTGAGCTGAAAACCCATGTGCTGTACCCCCTATTGCTCATGTCTAGCTTTTGCTTTCTTTGTCACCTAATGAGGGGGTGCAGAGTTATCATGGTGTCTTAAAATGCACCAATAAAAGCGCTACTTTGAAGGTGCATGCTGGTGGAACAGATCCGTGGCCAGGATTAGGGGAGAGAACAGAAAATTCAGATGGATTTATAAGCCTGATTTTTTTTCAGAGTTGAACTTCCTATACAAGCGTCATAGACACTTGTATAGGCGTTAGTGCGATCTCTGGTCACATTATGTTTGCCAGTTGAATGTTGAACGTCAGTTGAATAAAAAATAACCTTCCACATCTACTTATAGGGCTTCTGTTTTTTGCTAGTTCTCATAGCAGGGTAACTCAAACAAGTCACATGAAACAAGGAGGGGAAAAGCCTAATTGGGCTCAATTTGCCCATTGTCACTTAGGGTCATATTTGATTTTACTTCCAGTGTATGAGACAATAATAGATGTATGTTGAGTTTTTAGGATTTACACTGTTATACACTGTGCACTTACTCTTTACATTGCATCATAAAGGAGAGGTGTACCCACTTTTGTGAGTTACAATACATATCTGCCTGAAATTAAACTGCATACCATGTTTACAGTATTCTGCAATTTTTATCTGCATGTGCTATTTATTTTGTCACTAATTGAATTTTATACATAACCTCAAATGATCTCCTTTCCAAATAAAAAAAAAAACTCTTTGAAATGATTGGTACTTTTTAAATATAGGCAGTTCCCAACTTACAGACAACAACTATTTACAGATAGTCTTCTCTGCCCCCTGTGATCTCTGGTAAAGCAACTATAAGGCTACATTCACACTAACGTATGGGGGACGTATATACGGCTTACATGTGGATGGCTTCTGGTTACGCTTAGTATACAGCTGATAAGCGATGTAATGATTTATTGCATTTGTATGCTTCTTCTTTGTCCTCAGCTTTCTGAAGAGACACATTGTGGATTTTCTTGAAGCTTAAAGGGGTATTCTCACAAAGACAATATTATTAAATACACTCAAGATAACAACAAAATTAAATATTCTCTAACTCACTGTTATAAAGACAAAATACAACATGTCACAGCTATAATTCTAACCTGTCAGTCCAGGTGTTTCCAATTTTGGTTGCTACTGGATCCAACCGTAAATCTTCTGACTATGGTCAGATTCTTCTTCTGAATAAGATAATCCTTTATTAGTTCCACAGTGGGGAAATTCAGAATAGCTTCTCCTGTCTTCACACTGCAGTTCTCTCTGAATCCTGCCCCTCCACCCTGCATTACAAGACCAGCTCTGACACAGGCACTTCCTACTGGCAAGCAGCAGTGTGTAGAGACTTACTCTATCAGCTACAGACAGATAAGGTCTTTATCCGGGAGGGAGACATATAACAGAGCTGTGTGCGTTATAGGTGAATTAGCAGAGCTGAGCGTGTCATTAGGTGTTATATGCATCTCATAGATCTCATCATCTCATATCTGATCTGTCTCATCTCTCTTTCTATGTGTCAGATACTACAATGTTCACAAAATAAATACAACATGTACCCTGATAATCTAAGCACATTGTCAGCTCACAGAATTTCATAAAGTGTCTGCTTAGAGAGGCCCTGCCCACACTCTGGAATCTTACACTGACCATTATAGGGTCATAGGATCTAAAACCACATTAAAACTGATTAAAATTGTAAAGTAAGGGGGTTAAAAGTGATCTTTATTGGTGAAATCTTCCATTACAAATAAACAAAAAAAGGCATAAGCAAAGGTTATAGAGAATTATTGCTACTTAACCATCCAGATAAACTGCTATCCAGATAAACTACTTGGGAACATGCATTTTCCATGACAACTCAAACATCGCAATGCATCAAACATCAGGAAACAACACGCAAATTAATGTATAGATGGTATTTAACACCATACCGATTAGCTAAAATGTACCCCAATACATCAGACATATGATGGAGATGCAGCGATGAAAAGGGTTCATTATTACATGTCTGGTGGAATTGCAGACCAGTACAATAATTGTGGGAAACCGTATATAACACACCGAGTCATTATTTCCTACCCCATCCCCTGGGACTCAGATATTGCTTTGCTATCCCTTGGCCTAGAGGCAGACTATGTAATGTTAGTTCCCCCTTGTACTGTAGCTTAACAAGCTGTTACACTGTGCAGCAACTATGTGAGATTACTGCAGGCAGAGGAGGGGTGAAATTTTGAGGGAGTAAGAGGTAGCTTTTAGCAGGAAGGAGGAAATGTATAACAAATATTAGGAGATTGCCACAGTCACCGTGCCTGGATCTATGAGTAAGTGCCCCTGGTTTATCATGCCCGATTTTGATGGTAGATTTCTTTTAATGTGCTTGGCTTACAATACAGAAGAAAGTTAAAGGAGTTGTACCAATAAACCATTAGATTGACCAGTAATTGGCAGTAGCAGTCACATGAACAACGAATGTGACACCATCATTGCAGGGCTGTTAGACATAACAACTGAGTTTTCGAGGGCTGAAATAGTTTGTGTTTTGTCCATTTACCATTGCACTGCTGTACACCAATTTTGTAGAAAGGTGAATTTGATACAAAGATATCACTGAAATTACTACATAACACACTTTTTTTTATTGAACCTGATTTGGGTGATTATTATATAAAAGCCTTTGGAGACGAGACTTTTATGCATGTTATATACGGTAGCCACATTTTGCTGTTGTTACTGTATATTAAGGGAATATTGTTTTGATATCTTTTTCACTAGATCTGAGGATTTCAGTATTTTCCTCCACAGACAGAAACTTGCTACTGGCTTCCTGCACATTGACTGTAATGTATTCCAGTCATTTTACATGGAGCAAAATGAAAGCTGCCTATGCATTTCACTCAATATGAAGTGACAGCGGCTAGGTTGTGATAGTCTCTTCTTAAAAATAAATAACAAGAGAAAGCCACCACGAGAAACCAGATATGAAGAGTAGCTTGCCTGCTGTGAAAGACAGGTAATAATACAAAATTGCCTTCGATAAGAAAGAGAAATATCATCCTGATTTGAAGGTGGTTACATTGCTGGGTCATTTACAGAAACAATAAAGTAATTGGATTTTGTAATATAATTAAAAATAAAATCTACGAAATTATTTAATTTCTTATGGAAGTTTTCTGGCGTTTTCCTCTTCTAGTCTTGACACGCAGGGATGACCTAGAAAAGAAACTTAGAATTAGCAGTGCGGGAACAAGATGTCCGGTGCTCTGGGCTGCCAATTGGGCATGCCCTCGCCACCTCCCTCTCCCATGCTGGTGGAACAGATCCGTGGCCAGGATTAGGGGAGAGAACAGAATATTCTGATGGATTTATAAGCCTGAAGTTAAACTTCCTATACAAGCGTCATAGACACTTGTATAGGCGTTAGTGCGATCTCTTGTCACATTATGTTTGCCAGTTGAATGTTGAATGTCAGTTGAATAAAAATAACCTTCCACATCTACTTATAGGGCTTCTGTTTTTTGCTAGTTCTCATATCGGGGTAACTCAAACAAGTCACATGAAACTGGGAGGGGAAAAGCCTAATTGGGCTCAATTTGCCCATTGTCACTTAGGGTCATATTCGATTTTGCTTCCAGTGTATGAGACAATAATAGATGTATGTTGAGTTTTTAGGATTTACCCTGTTATACACTGTGCATTTACTCTTTACATTGGATCATAAAGGAGAGGTGTACCCACTTTTGTGAGTTACAATACATATCTGCCTGAAATTAAACTGCATACCATGTTTACAGTATTCTGCAATTTTTATCTGCATGTGATATTTATTTTGTCACTAATTGAATTTTATACATAACCTCAAATGATCTCCTTTCCAAATAAAAAAAAAACTCTTTGAAATGATTGGTACTTTTTAAATATGGGCAGTTCCCAACTTACAGACAACAACTATTTACAGATAGTCTTCTCTGCCCCCCTGTGATCTCTGGTAAAGCAACTATAAGAGTTATAAAACGTGTCTGCAGTGAAGCTTTATTTATCCTTGTTCTCAAAACAACCCAAAATTTTAAAAATGCAGTTGTCATAGGGACAAGACAAATGACGTGGTTGTTCGCGTTAAGCACATTCCAGCAACTAATTGATATTGTTTGTGTAATGAATGTAACGTAGACAATTTCGCATCTACCTTCTGTATCAATTCTTTATGGTTCTAAATCTCTGCTTGCTGTCATGCAACAGGAAGCTTCAGGTTTACTTCCTGTAGATAAACACCGGTCCATGGTCATGTGATTTCAGACAGGTGCACGGATCATTAGCATTAGCTCTTATTCCATTGTGTGATAGTATGAGCCTTGCACCTGTGTGACATCCTATGACTATGGGCCGCTGTTTATCTACAGGAAGTAAAGAATGAAGCTTGCTGTTTGCATAACAGAAAGCCGAAATCTAGAAAACGCCATTGATACATAGGGTATATTGGAAAATTGTATAACTTTTCTTTATACAAACAATCTCAATTATTTGCTGGAATGTGCTAAAAGTAAACGACCCCTTTAAGTTAAACTTACAAAATAAACCTGTTCCGACTTGCTAACAAAATCCAACTGCAGAATAACCCTACAGAACACCAGGGGACTGCTTGCATACGTAATAAAATAATATTTTTCATTAATTTGACGGTAGATTTCCTTAATGTTGTCTTCATTCTCTATTCTCACAACAGATGTTTTATTTAAGGCATTTTCACAGAGTAAAGCATGTAGCCTTTTTAGAGACCTTAAGGCGTTATACAGCCCAGAAGGAGAAGCCAGTGCTCACTATGTTCACAAAGGTAAGTGCATGTTTAGTGGAACAGTAATTAAAATATATGTATAATAATTATGTATTATATATATCATGTCCTGGTAGGATTTGATTAATAATTTTGTCTTGTGTGTATTTCACATGGGAGAAGGGGGTCTAAACAGTTCACTAATGTAGAATTTAGTAAATATGAATTGGGGCAACATATTAATCATGCTTCATTTCTTTTGCTCTTTTCTTTAGCAATTTTTTTATATGGATCTAATTATACATTTTCTTTCTACAATTTTACACATAAATTCACACATTTATGTATTTTGTATTTCAGTAAATATAAATAATCTATAAATGACACAATAGAATGGCATGGTAGCATTAGGGCTGTATGTACAGGGATCACAGGCTTATCCTTCTTCACAGAGTACAGGTGTCTGCTTCATTAGAGCAAAACACACTGTGAACTGCTGCAATGGGTGCTGGCATTCCACACTTGCAGTGGCAATTGAATATGACAGCAATTGATATGACAGCACAGGGGCATCTGAGAGGCTCAGGTCTGTCACCTAGCCACCAGTATTACAGCTTGCTAAAGAATTGCAATGGCTTCCTACTACAACCAAGTTTGAGAACAATCTCAGCTTTGCTACATTATAACAGTTAAACGGAACTTGTCACCAGAATACCCATTTTTGCCAACCCAATCGCCACAGAGCGTAGTACATACACTGCCAAACGGTTTTAATATTAAAAATAGCTTTTACAGAAAAAAGATTTTTCCGCGCATCAGTGTCTAGCAACCAAAAGCGTATAGTTGCGCATGCGCAGATGAGTGCGGAGACCGGGCATCCAGCTCCCAGAAAGCCGGGCACAGAGATGCCTGACTCGATCAGTGAGACTTGGAAAACACGGGCGAAACATCTATGGATGGCATCCTCAGGGGGAAAGAACAAGGAGCTCAGCTGGGAGATGGTAGGTTTTTTAATTTGAAAAGGACACATGGAGGAGTGGTTTCCTAAGGGTGGGGGAGAAACCACTCCTCTATAGCCACGTCCAGGGGACAAGTGCCTAGTCACAGCTCACATGGAATTGTAAGTTGAAATATAACATATCTTTTTTTTTTCTGTAAAAGCTATTTTTAACTGGCAGTGGCAGTGTATATACTATGCTCTGTGGGGATTGGGGTGGGGAGCAAATTTCCTTCAATGTGTTCTTCACACATGTTGTTCTTCACATACTACTGTGAAGAACACCGTTCAGCACGCATGTCTTCAGATAAGTTAGCAGATTTACAGAACATCTTCAATGTGTTCTTCACTGTGTTCTTCACTTAAATGATCCTGTGTTCACTGTTTTAATTGTATTCTTCACTGTTCTTCACTGTGTTTCGTTAAGTAAATGCTCGATCTCGAGCCGGCGATACTCTCTCATCTCTAGTGGTTACATAATACCTATTAAATGGTCACTGTGAATACCTTTCATGCAGGTTGTGCTGCACTGATGCTAATTTTAAGCCTATTGTGCTTTGCACCTTCTTGAAGCAAGTACAACTATAAACATCAGTTATGCAAATAAATCTGCGCTGATCCCATCTTTTTATGATCTTTTTAAAATCAACTCTACTTTTTGTCACATAATGGCTACACGTGTACAAAAATTGGCTGTGTTGGTACGTGCCTTTTGTCGGTGAAGGAGTCTATCTCTGATGAAGGCTTTGTATAAATGTCTGCTGCCAGTAGTAAATCAGATAATGCTCTTTATTTCATTCACTGATGCAAAAATCTCTGCATAATTTATTTCCCCTTTTTTTGTTTCTTTATACTCTTGTCATTTATACACATGACGAAGAGATTGGCTCTGCTTCTGAATGCATTCTAATCTTCTCTTGACTTATAACTGTAATGGGCTGTAATCAGAGGGAAATAAATCCGTTTTTCTCCTGTCTGAGAATGTAATTTGAATAAGCAGAGCTCCTGTAAATTGGCAGTGCATGACAACATCGGATCCAAAGAAAAATGGAGTTTGCAATGCTGACAACCTTTATATACATCTATAAATAATTTCCCTTCTGAACACTCAATCTATGAATGGTGAGCAGTCGGAGGATAAGACTTACTTCTCACCATTAAACAGCCCATTTTGCTTATTATTAAATTTAAAGATGGCAAAAAAAGTTCCTGAACCTGTATACATTGATACTTAAAGTGTTGGTATCTTAACTGTTCATTTTGTTAAGATTTTTTGTGAATACTTAAGTACATCTACCACCAAGATGAAGGATTGTAAACCAAGCACACCTACATGCAGGTGTGTGCCCCCTCTTAACAGGATCCACTCTTCTTTTAACTTCTTATCCTGTTTTATGCAAATGAACCTGTGGGGCTCTGGGCTGTTAATTGAGTCTGAAGCCCCTCAGGCTAATTTACATAATTCTTAAGCTTTTTTTTTTAATAAATCAGTGGCATAAGAAGCAAAAATAAGAGCAGATCCTGCCAGAGGATACACACACGAGCATACAAGTGTGCTTGGTTTACAATGCTTTATCCTGGTGATAGATTTCCTTTAAGGCTCATTCACACCTACTTTTAGAAGCAGTTTGCTTAATATTCCTGACTGTATCCAGTCCCATTCTGGACACTTACTATACAACACCTGTGCTGAGATGTACTATGGAAAATGAAAAATAGTTACTAATGTCTGTTTTTTCACAGCCAATTTGCTTAAGTCATAAACTATAGCCTGTAAGTGATGTCAGGAGGTTCCGAATAGGCAATGCTCTAATTTTTAACAGATAAGTTTTATATTAGTTATGTATTTAAAAAAGACAGCCACCATTATAAAGTATTGCATTAATTTCCACCGCAAGTTCTAAAAATGGATGGTAGACAGCTTAGGCTGGTTGCACCCGATCTTCTTACATCTGGGAAACATGTACAGGTGCTGACCTTATTTTCTGTACTGACCAAGGTTATGTGACCTGTATTCGCTGCATCATAGTGAGTTATGATGGGATGAGCATCAAAATGCCCACAGTGCGACTGTACTGTTTTCCCATAAAGCTTTAAAGGGCATCTAACACCAAGATGAAGGATTGTAAACCAAGCACACTGACATTCTGGTGTGTGGCCTTTATGGCAGGATCTGCTCTTCTTTTAGCTTTTTATTCCAAGGCTTCTAAAATTCTGCAAATGAGACCGAGGTGCTCCGGGCTCCATACGTGGTAATGAAGCCTGGAGCCCCTCAGGTTATTTTGCATAATGTTTAAAGCCTTTTAATCTTAAAAACAAAGGTATAAGAACCAAGGAATAGCAGATCCCGACGGGGGAACATACACATGCATGCGAGTGTGCTTGGTTCACATTCCTTGATTCTGTTGGTAGGTGCTATAATAATGTACCATCCATTCAGGTGTCAAAGCACCTGGCCTATGAATTCCTCTGCATACTTGTATTTTCCATTAAATTTATCTGTAGTGTATTTGCTTGTGTTTCATTGTTGTTCCATTCTTACACTTCCAAGCAATAAATGAATAAAATAATAATGAATTTGTATTTCCCTAATGAAAGGGAGTCGCAATAGTCTGAATGTGTCAGCCGTGATTGGATAGTGTAATATAAGCCACACTTCAACTGATAAGCCCCAGTTTTTGATTTTTTGACAATTTTGTAGTAGCTATTGTACAACAAAGAGTTGCCGGAAACAAAAATCTTCAAAATTGTAATGTAATTACTTAGACATTGTAAACTGCAATGTGTTGAATTTATGTTCTTTCTAGAATCCATGTCCATTATGTGATGATGCGAAAGAAGTTCTTACACCATATATGGATCGGGTAATGTATAACCATGTTTATTTATGCACATAATTAAAGGCTGAATATTTTCCAGCTATTTAGAAGAGGTAATGATGTACTAGCTCAAAGATCTTCTTCAGCTGTTTAAAAGGACATCAGATTCCTTTAGATTACTGTACGTCTGTAGGCACTTTGGACCTTGCAGTTTGTTTTTTAATCATTTCTGATTGTGAATGTTGCACTTTTAAACCAAGGCTGTACAACTGCAAATGCTACTTGGCAAAGTGCTTTTTTTTTTATAAAGGGGCTGTCCAGTTTCATGCATTTTTTAATGGTGTATAAATAATAAGGAATCCTGTGGTCAGGCGTGGTGTCGCCCATTATCACCCACATTGGTATACAGAAGCTCATCTGTAATACGTCCAAAGCTGAGCCCCTAATATACCAACAGCGACCTGCAGTAAGTGGAAGAACTACACTACACCAGAGGTGTGGATTGGGGTAAGTATCAGTTCTTTATTTTTTGTACACTAGCTGGGGCCCATATTAAAGAAAAAAAAATAAACAAGTAGTGTCTGATGAACTGCTGACAGATTCCCTCAGTAATAGAACTGCACACCTCCTCCCCATCTCTAAAATGGCCACTACACATATTACATAAAATGCTAACAATGCTGACCCATAGAAATGAATAAGGTTTCTGTCCAGGTGCCTGCTTTAAATTATATCTACCATGACAATCAAGAATGATAAACCAAGGACATTTGCTCATAGGTCCAGATGCTGGGACTGTGGTAATCTTATATTTGTTATCCGTGGTGTCATGTTTGCGGTCTTAGGTTCGGAAAGGGAGACTGTTGGGTCACGCTGGACCGCCCTTCAGAATCTGATCGAATTTATCTGCCATCACTGCTGAGACACCCGCATAAATACAATATATTGTTCGCTAGTTAAATCAATCAATCAATCAGGTATGGCCCCTTCTGAGTTATGGAATCATTAGAACACAAGAAGGCACCTATGAAATTGAAGTTTTAATATACAAAAAGGGCAGTGCTTACAAACAAAAGGGGATATCATACAAAAGGATAACAATTAAACATACAAATTCATACAACGCAAAAATAGAAGTTTGATCAAATAAAAGGGATAAAAACAGAACTTAATACATTTACATGATGTTATAAGTCTGGTGCCTGGGAAGCAGAAATATGCAATCAAATCTATCAGCTATGGATCCCCAAAAGAATGACAATTTCCTATCACCAAACTTCTACCAACATATGGTTCTAACATCCCCTCAGCCCCCCTGCCTTTGATTACACAAAGGAAGTGTGGAATATGTTAATTGATGTAATTACTCAGAGTTTATGCCTTTGATTCATAATATGTGGATATCTTGCCATTCGAGCATCCTACAGACTTGGTCTTACTTACTTACATCTTTTCCCTCATGATGTCCCGCACGCATACAAACTATTCATGTGGATAATCGGTATCTCTGTTACTGTGAAGCTATCCCTCGGCCTTTGACACCATAATGGAATTAGTATGGAAAGGTATATGGCCGAAATATGAATTATGCAAATATTCCTTTGATTTGTACAGCACGAGGGGTCTTTCTAGCTGTACGCAGATGTCGTCATCTCCCTGAAGTGTGACTAGAGTGCTTAAAAATGCAGGCCACGGCCTCAAATCCAAAGTTTACAGTAGTGTCCACTATTGTTTATAACCCTCCCCCCTCACATGGATTGTGTCCATGTGGATTTTAGACATTTGCAACAAAAAGTCTCAAAAAAAATGGCAAAATTTGCGCCTGCCAGGATAGGAACATGTATCATAAGAAAAAAGACAAGGTCATACATAAGGTGTAAAAAGACCTGCAAAAAGTCTCAATTATAAACTAAAGAAAAACAAATTAGATACATGTCCCCCACTGTATTCTATCACCCAGATCATGGCTGACAATCGGGAGACAGCATCATATCTTATTATAATAATAGCTACATATATTCTGCAAACACTTCATTTTATATGCAAAATGTTTCGCGATGATAAAAATTGTCATTAGAATCGAGGATTATTTTGTGCCAGGCTCCCTTTAAGACCAGACGATTATTATTCAAAAACAACTCCACAGGAATAATAAATCATATACGGGGTAAATAAATTGGTCCTATGAATCAAATTTCATATATTATCCCCATCTCTAATCCTATTTGCTTTCTTATTGAAAAACATATTTCAGGATCAGTGATGTCTCAGATTTCTGTGCCAGAATCCCAGCATATTTTGTTTTACAAGTAAGGACCATGAGAGTCATTTGATATCTTAATGTAAAACACAAGTCACAACGTATTAATAGTGATGATTGCTGGAATTGAGCAATATAGGTCTACCACAACGAGCTGTCATATTTCTGAAATGTTTAATTTGCATTCAGATATGTTTAATGCTGTGACAGAATGTGTCATTAAATGGCAGAAATAACTATAGATGTTGGGGAGATCCTAATGTTTAATGTAATCTCTAAAAATCACCAAGAAGTATAGCTCTTTCGTCATGGTAAATTAATTCAATGAGTTTCAAATAACGTTTTTAAGAAACATGGACACCCCCCCCCCCCCATCCTTTCCCGGGAATTTTGAAAGTTGCTGCTTAAGCAGTTCATGCCAGACACAGGTGTCTCTTTAACATGGGCATTTTTAGCGAATTTTCCTAAGCGCCAGTTAAAGGGCCATAACTTGCTGCTGCTGTTCTGCAGGGTGTCTCCTGTCTAAGGTGTCTAAGGTCTGAGGTTCCTATATGAACAGTTACATCACTGGAAAAACTCCCACAGCTTACATTCAGCAGAAGCCGGGAATGGATGCACTAGAGTTGTATTTGTCCCCATTGGCTATTAAGGTTGCACTGCAGTGTACACTACACTCTCTAGAGTTGTTGCTTTTATCTTTAACTAATCTGTTAAAACATAACTAGAAAAATTGGTTATTTAAAATCAATTGAAATCTAAAGTTATTCAAACCTGATATTGTAGCAACACACTGCGTAGACTCTCAGAACATGGCTGCATGCTGTGTCAGGTGGATACCAGCTTTCTCTCCACAATGAAACAAACCATCAATCAAGGTGTGTAAAGAGAAACCTGTTCCCTCACCGCCCTCCATCTGGCACATGTTGTGCAGCTGATTAATCTGTCAGATGGTGTTTATGTACATCTGATCAAACACAGAAACCCTGCAGAACTGTGCCAGGAGTAATGTTACCACTCACAAAATGTTCACTTTCCCCCATTCTAAGCAGGTCTTTACCTTGTCTGTGTCCTCTGTAATTGTGTTTGTAGCCATCAATCTTTTATAGTGTATGTGAAGCTGACAGTTTGTATCACGGACACACACAAGACTGTAGACTCCAGACTATACTGTTAGTATTTAACCATCTCATCTATAATGAATCCCCTGGCTTCACTCATTTTCCACACAGCTGACTCTCCAGGTGGCCTCCTCATCTTCTGCGCTATTTGATGGCCTCGCAGGGAAATTATATTAAAGACACTAAACAATGTTACTGAGCAGCTTTTGTTTTAGACGCACTGAACACTTTGTACACAAATTGTGTTAAATGTTCACATGTGATTGGGTCAGGTTTGGTCAGGCTGCTCATCAACAGTTTACTGGTGTAGAAATTCATCTACCTGGGGTTTAAGACTTTTAAAACCTCCTATTAGATAATGATGTATTTCTGACATTCTCTCGAATTTCTAAAAGGGTTGTGGTGTGGTTGGGTCCACCAGATTTATTAACATTTAGGCCAGATTGCGGACATACATTTAATTTTAAGCATATGCACTGTTGGAGATTTTACCAAATTTATCTGCACCTCTTCCCTGTAAAATTAAAATAGGGTTACAATGATGATCAGAACCAGAGACCCTGAGCACTTTGGGGGTGGTTTACATGGCCTTTTCAGGGAGTAATTTCCTAGCAAAGGGCAGATACTGCTCCTGATTTTTAGACCAGGTGTAACTTGGTCTAAAACAGCCAAACCTGGCAGAAAACAGGGGAGAACAGCGGATCGTTTTTTGGATTTACTAAGAGGCTGGGATCTTTTAGTAAATCTGGCGTGTGGTATTATGGCGGGGGGAACAATGAAAGCTGGCGCTTATTATTTATTTATAGAGCACCATTAATTCCATAGTGCTGCACAATCAGTAAGGGGTTCACAAACATTACATTAAGGCAAGAACAAATGCATGTACAAAATACAAAACTACAGTGACCAGGAGACAAGTGGGAGGAGGACCCTGCCCATCTATAATCTATATGTGTGTGTGGGGGGGGGGAGACATGAGGTGAGGGAGCAGAGCAGTGATGTTATTGTGCATTGTAGGCAGTCCTGAACAGGTGAGTTCTCAGGTTACATTTAGAAAGTGGGGGACAGTCTGACACATTTTGGTAGAGAGTTCCAGAGTATGGGGTAATACACAGAAGAAGTCCTGGATGCGGTTGTGAGAAGAGCGGATGGTAATAGAGTGAAGATGAAGGTCCTGCGAGGAATGGAGATTACGTGTGGGGCTTGAAACGTCAGTCTTAATAAATACCTCCATGTTTGAATGGAGCAGTAGTGCATGTGTGTCATGATCTTGTCATTAAAAGGGATGTTCCACTAATTCTGGATAATGCCATTTGGTTAGGGGTAAATAAATAAATTGTACATATCAAGCTTTAGCTACCGGTAACACTGTTGCTCCCATCACCTCTTCATTGACCCTTCTGGCTGGTCTCCGTGGTTTTCCTTACTCCTGCCCAGGTTTCCTGGGAGTTTTCCAGTGTTCCTGGAAGGCCCCTTTAATTCATTGAGATTAACGGTGCCCTTTAGTAGTCTAACTCCAACAGCTTTATAGCGATCTCGCATACAGGGGCTTATAATATTCTTGAACTCAGTAGGGTTTACAATAAACAGACATGTTTATGACAACCTTGAGAAAATAGAATGACTATTGGAGGGCTATGAAAAAATGGAAACCTGTTTTAGGATAGTTGCATGATAATTCTCTACTTTAAAGAGAGCTAATACTTTATAATGACAAGAATATGCATTAAAGCCCAATTATATTTGTGATAGGATATAAAAGAATTGTTCTAGAGTTTATGAATGCATTTATAGGAGTAATGTAGTGTTCAATCCACATCTTTAAATTCTGTAGACATCGTTTTTCCAGGTTTTTGGTTGAAGTTTAGCAGAACGTTTCGGGCTATAAATTAATATTTCACAAAAAGATTCTGTGTTTGCTATGAAATTCGATGTGCTTTCTACATACCCTAAAATCCAAAGTGTATTTTTGCATACTTATAGTTACTGAAGTATTTATGCTCTCTCTGTTTGATCAGGAAGTGTTTGCCAGAACCTTTTGGCCGGTAATTTTGCTCTTGCTGTGGTTCTTCACTCATGGAAAGCTGAATTAAATATTTAAGACGACTCCTATCTACAGGCATTTGTGTCCTTTCAGAGGTACACAGTAAAGTATAGAGAGCCTTTTCCCATCATGTAGCATGGAAATTGTTTCTGAGTATTGCTGCCGAATCTTATACTGCATGGTCTAAAGTGGCATACTGGAAGTGAAGCATTTCATAAAAGAAGTTCCGCATCATGAAATACAAGGCTTATTCCTCATTGCTCTATACAATATTATCTGAGTTTCTATTGTCTGGTATACTCGCACAAGACAATTAAGGTGCAATTGAAACTGCGTCCAAAAACATTGAAATGTTTTAAAAAATAAGCAATGTTGAAAATATCTGCATAGAACACTAGAAAGAGAGTGCAATCCTGTCCTAGTGCCTATGTAACACAATTGTACTTGACCAAGGATCCGGATATGAATCTGTAAGGAAAATAACCGCTTCCTTTCAACTTATCACACCAGCCAATTCTAGTGTTAAACGGGTTGTTAAACTTTGATAAAAACCCTAGAGGTGGGTTGTGGGCAGCTGTTCAAAATAATAAAAATCTCTCTACTTACCTCCTCCGCTCCCGGTCTCCCACACTGCTGTACCTCGGTGCCATGCGTCTATTTGTATACAGGAGCACAGAGTCTCTGCCCAGACTGCTTCCGGCATGCCCACCCATTTTATGTCCCGGGACCTAATACAGTGCTGGGACAGGGGAAGGGTGGGCCACCAGAAGCAGTCTGAGCAGAGGTGCCGTGTCCCTGTAAGTACAGGAAGAGGTAAGTACAGCTTATTGGAAGATCAAACTCCCATTGTCACAATTGGTGGTGGTCCTAGCTGTTGAATTTCCTTTATTTTGATTCGTATCCTCTATCCTGTGAATAGCAGATAATAATAATGCTTCATACAACCCCTATAATCAAACCAACCCCATTGTGTGTTAATATACTTTTAGAAGAGCTAAGTATACCTGCTGCTATTGTTTGGTATGTTTGTAAGTGTTTGCAAACTGTTAGGGTACATTCACACAGCCGTCTGGGGGGGGATGTATATGCGGCCGCATATACATCCCCATAGACGGCAATGGTGGCAGGGAGGCAGTACGGTGCCGCACATGTGTGGCACCATTCCGCGACATGCTCTATCTTTCCCTGTGTGTGCGCCCTTGTACCGCTGTTCTCTATGGAGAGGAGAGGGGTCGGGCATGCAGCTGTATGAATGTACCCTTAGGGTCATTATGTAGTGTATTGTGTATGCTCCAATATGTTTACTAGCTGTCAGAAGAGTAGCTACTACTGAAATTAAGGAATTGGGACAGATCGTGCTTCAGTCTTATCACTGTCAGCATTGTGTCACTTGTATCTATGTGAGATTGCAGCGCACGCAGAATAGAACTTACTGGGCAAAACAGATGGTACAACCCAGATCAGGTCAGATGAGGAGCGAACGTGCAGACGTTATCTGCAGGAAACAGTGGCAGACTGATAACAACATGATCACAGACACTCAAGTTTCAGTTTAAACTTTGTTGGTTCCAAATAAATAACAGTTTGCGTATCTAAAATTAAAAAACGCAAAAACACATTGCAGCTGCACAAATATGCAAATTATACTTTATTAAACGGGATAAATTTGTGCTGCTGAAGTCATTCTCATATCATATTTCCATAGTGAATATGGTTTCATGTTCAACCTGTAAAAATATTAAATAAAAGATGAAGTAGTGATTTATATACAGAGAAAATAAATCAGGCAAATATGAAAAAAATTGTCCAAATAAATGTGTTCTCATTAGACTCTTTGCCACAATTTGCCCATGCAAAAGTCAGCTGAAGTATAGTGTATTCTATTCTATGTTCCAAGTACAAACAGCTGAACGTTGTACCTGATTTCATTACAGCTGTATGTCTGATCAGGTCCCAAGAAGCTTAAATGTGTATTAGCTAATATTAGCCATGGGTGTTATACACTAATAAAATAATGAAAATGAACTAATTCCCATATAAACCTCAGGGATCATTTAAAGGGTTGGACTGTTTTTTCTCTTAATGTATGTAAGTTTAAGCTTTGTTGACAGTCTGGAAAATACAATAGAGAAGATTTATCAAAGTGTCACACATAACGCCAGTGCAGAGTGCAACTAGACCAGTCTTCTGCTGCGCCAGATTTCTGACCGTGCCTTATCCTCGTGAGTAAATCTGGTATATTTTAAGACTATGGTGTCTTACTAGCGCTAAAGTTTTTACTTTTTCGTCACATTGACCTAATTTCTTGGTGCATTGACTTTTTGCATCAGGACCACACCCCATTTTCCTGATTTCACACGTTTTTATGTGTACAATTGCTGACAAGCAACTAAAAATGGTCTAAAACCTTTGATAAATGTGGCCCAGAGATTCAGTCATTTGAGTTCTTTACTCCAGAATTGAGTCGAAGACATCTTGATACATCATCCCCATTGTGTAGTGTTACTGAAGCTAAACCTTGTACATGATATTAGCTATATTAAAACAAGTAACTTTTGTTTTTATTCTCACTCTTTTTTTTTTAGTTTGTTTTTGAGAAAGTGGACATTACACTTCCGGAGAATATGGCCTGGTATGACCGTTATAAACATGACATTCCAGTGTTTTACCTGAATGGACAGTTCCTCATGATGCACAGAGTAAATATTAAGAAATTGGAGAGACACCTTAACAAGTTGGAGCATGAAGATACTGCTCAATGACTCACAACATCTTATAATGTATTCATTTAACCAGTAAATGTCTATATCTTCATTATTAAGGAGACCAGTAAATATTGTCCTGGATGCTGGTAACAATACATTTTACTGTTTGACTTAAAAGAAACATGTCACCACATTTTCACTTTAAACCTATTGACCGGTTCCCATAGCACTATACTAATTCTTGCCCACATTGTTTTTGTCTTAAAAGTGCATAGTTCCTAGCCCAAGAAAATGAGTTTTGTAAGATCACCTGGCACACTGCTAGAAGTAGCATTGCATCACAAGGGGCGTGTGTTATTCATGCAGTCAATGTTTTTCTCTGCTCAAGTCTGCTGGAAAGTCCATCATCCTGCGGCAGTTAAGAACAAAGGATGACTTTAGCCGAAGGAAGAAGGGATAGGGGAGTTGCCAGCAGACATGAGCTGAGAGGCAGACTATCTCTCACGAATAACACACATGCCTTGCAACTCGCTGCTCTTTCTGGCAGGGTAATAGGTTAGCTTACAAAGTTTATTTTCTGGGGCTAGACACAGTAGTGTCTGTAAGAGTTAGCTGTCATTAGGTTTATTAGTAGAAATATGGTGACGGGTCCCTTTTAAATAAAATAATTCATATGTAATATAACTTTTTTAAAAACCCAGAAATAAAGGAAAAATATCTTGCTGTTTTTTGTGGATAAAGTGAAGTGAAGAAAATTCTCATTCACACTTAACCATTAGGATCTGTAATGTATCCATGTACATGCTAGGGGGAAAAATTTTATGAAAAAGTGTAATAAAATTACACCGAGGGCCAATATTGGATGAGCCATCACATTGATAAGCACTTCTGACCGGACCCAAGTAGAAACATGTGTTTTGCATTTTTAATAATTTCTAATCATAATTATTAACCGGTAAATTGGTATTAACAGGTAAAACACATGTCGTAACTTAAAAAATACATGCATTTTTGTGGATGCGTTTTGTTTGATGCATTTGCAATCCGTTCAAAGTACAAATACACCCACCATGTCTATAGAGCTTCACCGTTCAGGTGAACAGGTGCACCATTTAGCAACTTCCCAGTCCTCCTTCTATATGGTAGATGGAGCCTGTTTCTTCCATTTGCATCCACACTATAGGTCTTGGAAAATGTCGGATGCATGAAAAATTCCCTAGTCAATATGACATTTGAGATTACTAACACTTTCTGCATAAAGCAGCTTTAAGCATTCATTATAAGAAAGCTTGGCCTGACCACACACAGCTGTTGGTGTTGAGGGATCGATTTCATCTGTTCTTTTGTTGTACTATGAAGCTGTGCACTTGCTGCTACTCTGAACAAATTGATCGAAATACACTAAATTATCACAAAGAAACGCCAAAGGTCAAATACCTTCACAACAATTCACATTGCTGGGATATTAGGTTGTTTTGTTTTCTGGTGTGACATGAATTGTAGTTCAGTGTTCTCTATTATTCTTCATGTATTCATGTATGCCAGAGATTTTCTGTACTTCAAGTGATGCTTCAAAGAGAGTAAGGGGGAGATTTATATTAGGCTGGTGTTCCGTGCAGCAGTGTTTGTTAAAGCCCCTCTGCCACGTGCGGGGACATCATGAGGCTTAGACCTTGAGATGTGTCTGCTGGTCGTGTTGCGTTGGCGGACAAAACTACACCAGATCGGACCTGGCATAGTTTCACGCAAAAACCAGGCACGGGGCATGAGCGTTCCATGACAGTCCACATCCGATGCCGGCTGAGTCCCTTCAGACACCATGTGTGCATGGAGGTAATCGCCATTTCTTGTAGTGCGCAAGATATTGATGATTAATTCAGTGCTTGTACACCAGAAAATTAATTGAATTTGTGCCAAGATCTCCTCAGCTGCCTGTTGCACATCTCCACACTGCGCACCTTAAAATACTACAGTTACTTATAGTACAGGGTAAGCTGAATAGCAACTATGACCTACTCTATGGTCCTAAGTAAATGTATTCCACACAACACAATTAAAATGTGTCCCTACACATATCATGTATACTCCTCTCACCACAGACGACCTGACTTTGCCCCCACATACATCATATATACCCCTCACACCACAACCGACCGGACTGTGCTTTCTCATATACATACCCCTCACACTACAACTGACCTGGCTGACAGTATGACTGTTCTTTATGTCTCCTGTACAAATCACATGAAAATATATGAATGAATATACACCCCACCTTTACTTATTAAACTAAAAACAGTCCTCCTGACTCATGTACAATAAAACAGAAAAAAAATATATTTTCATCTGCTTTAGGATTTTTTTTTCAGTGGAAAAGTGACACATAGGGGCTCATTTACTAAGGGTCTGAACGCCGCACTTTCATCAGGTTTCGTGAATATTTCTCTTTTGCCCTGAATTGCCCCGGGTTTTTGGCGCACGTGATCAGATTGTGGCGCATCGGCGCCAGCTTCTGGGGCTTGGCCCTCGGACAACCTGACTGATTGGGACAAACCACGAAATTTAAAGAAGGAAATGTGTGGCAAGATCAAGCACTCACATGCACCAGGAAGAAGAAGGTGAACTCCGGCGGACCTCGGCGCAGCAGCGACACACTCAGGAATGCACAACCTTACTGAAACACACCGGATCCGAAACGGACAATGCACAGCAGGATCGCGACGGGACCGGGTAAGTAAATCTGTCCCACAATGTTGGTACTTGAGGCATATGGACACCGTGCAGTGGAGAGGGGACTTTAGGCTGAGAGAGTCTGAATTTTCATCATGAGCGGGGAGAGCGTGTTGAAGTTGATATGTGTGAAAGTTTTATTGTCCTCTATTTGTGGTCTGGTCTGTACTTGTTATGTCCCCACTGTGTCAGTGAAGGGCATTCATTAAATGATATAAAATAAAACGAAATCCATTTATTTCGGTTAGGACGGTGGCGTGGGTTGTCATAAGCTTGTAGTGGCAGACTCTCCAGGGACCTGAATTGTCCTTTTACTATCAGGCCTTTTATGCCTGTGATGTTGTGGTTTGAGCTACAAACATGTTTTTCAGCAGAAAGTTCTGTCTTTTTTCTCTTTTACCATTTGAACCTGGATCTTTCATTTACGCAACAGACGTTTGTTGGGTTAATAAATGAAATGAGACAACCGCAGATTCATTACCAAAGAAAAATCTTAATGATGGAGATTTCTGAGAGCCCATTACAACATGTTATTCTATCAGCTGATTACTGTATTTACTGAGAAAAATGGTAAATTTACAACTTAACCCTTTTTTAAGCAAACTTGGGGACATTCACATTGCAACACATCGTAAAGAGATTGCATAGATTTAATCTTTGCCACTAATGTAAAACATAATATCATTTTTCAGCTAAGTCATTAGTATTTTGATCACATTTCTTCCCAAAAGTGTCAATAAAATCTTGTCTTGATGCAATGCGCAAATCCTAATGTGATAGGTACATTGAAGGGGCGTCCTGCCCGCTGGAGGAGAGCCAGCCTTCAATAAAAGAACCTTGTGCTTTCCCAGCGGTGACCTTCAGTGCTGTGTTCTTACTTGTCGTTAAGATGAAGTAGTTCTCCTCATCGCCTACATTCTTATATTTGACTCCAATTTGATACAATAAAACTTTAAGGTAATAAATGAGCATTTCATTCACTGAAATTTTGTTATAACTTATATATAGCTAGGGCTTTACTGTGTTAAATTCACAATTTGTTTGTGAAAACAAAAAAAAGAGAAATCCCTATTGTTCACACCAAAACAGAAAATTAAGATTATTCTAAAATATAATACTCTAAAATATAATGCTTTAATGTATAGAAAAAAGAAAACAAATTAAAACGATAAGAACCAATACTAACCCGTTCACGACCCGTGACGTAATAGCACGTCACGGGTCGGCTGCGGGTGCATTTAGAGGGCTCACGCGCTAAGCCCTCTCCATAGCCGGTAATTCTTTGCTGTATATTGCAGCAAAGGCTTACCGGTAACACCCGCGATCGGTGCCAGCACCGGACGTGGGTGTTTTCCCGCTGATCGCGGCCGGCAAAGCAGCCGCCGGCTTCAAAAAGATGGCGCATGGGCACCAACATCTTTTCGAGGATCGCCACTCCCCATGACGTCATCGGGGAGCGGCGATCCGTCGCCATACTTCGGGTTAACTCATGCATTACAATGTATGAGGAGTAAAATCCCCATATACTGCCATACTATAGTATGGCAGTATATGATAGGATCGTACAGACAACCTAGGGTTAAAGTACCCTAGGGAGTCTGAAAAATAGTAAAAATAAAAAAAAGTTTAAAAAAAAGAAATTATAAAAAAACCCCTAAAAACTCAAATCACCCCCCTTTCCCTAGAACTGATAAAAATAAACAGTAAAAATCTATCAAAATATGATAACGTTTTTTCAGAGAGGTTGTTGCGAATACGTCCCACCATGTAGCTTGCAGCCTGTGTAGGGTCTGATCAACCCCACAGCATGTCACTACATAACAACTACATAACACAGATGAGCACTGCAGTGGTAGAGCCTGCCTGGTAAGGCAGGAGTTAATTGTTTTCTGTGATGTAATTCCAGCAACCAATCACATGTGTTATACTTTGTTTCTGTGAGCTGAGATGTAATTGGAGTAGTAGCCACCACCTGACCAGTGGGAGTAACAAAACCCCTGGTCAGGAAACTTCTAGAGTTCCAGTCTAGTTGAGACTGAGAAGAAGAAGTCAGTCAGACCTAGGAGTCTGAACAGATCAGATTAGAGACTCTGAAGAGTCCGTGCAGCCAGCACACCAGACCAGAGCAGGTGAGCCCAGTCCCTGCCTGAAAAGTGTAGCGAGTTAGACAGTGAGAGAAAAGGGGTATCATCCTACCTTCAAGGGTGAGATCTGAAGCAACCCAGGACAAGCTGAAGTATCCTTCAGACTCTGAAGAGTCAGTGCAGCCAGCACACCAGACCAGAGCAGGAGAGCTCAGCGAGTGGAGCTCAGAGCTAGTTAGTGAGTGAGGAAAGGGGTATCATCCTACCTTCAAGGGTGATATCTGAAGCAATCCAGGATAAAGCTGAAGCATCCTTCCAGGACACAGCTACCTCCCAGCCTGCCCATTGCATCCAGGCTGATGATCTACTCCTGTGGCTCCCTCCAACTGCATCTCCAGCATTCTACCATTTGTCAAGGCACGTTGCTACTGTTCCTGTTGATTCCAATAAAGAACTGTAAGTTATTTTTGTTCAACGTCTGCCTCCGTCTGGTTCCTGCTACTACGGCTGTCACCATCATGCGTACCCTATCTACCACATAGGGACTCATACTCTAGACACTAAAGGGTTGCCCTAGGGAGAACCGCTATAGCAGCCTCTCCCTCATCATTTCTTGCCAACACCACCCTGCTGGAGACCTGCCAGGCTGTAGGACAGCCCTTTGGTCCCCATACCAAGCACCGTGACACTAGCGTGCCTAGGCCGCAACCACCAGCCACTCAGGTACTGCGGGCCCCGGCTGTCTCCAGGCCCCAAGAAAAGGCTAGGCCCGGTGGGGGATGTTGCAAGTGGCGTCACGAACAGGATCAATACTTCTGTGCCTTATTCTGGCACTATAGACTGTCCTTTATTACAAAGCTGTGCTGCCTAACCCTGCTGCCATTCGGGTTTAGGCCCAAGTGCTTGTGTGCATCTCTACATTGAACTGTGTTACTGCTGCCCCATGCTGTCGAGCTCCGCTCCAGCACTCAAGAGGTTAAACCTTGCAACGAAATTTGTCAGCTATGCTACATTCGGCGCTGCCGCGTCTGAAGCATTTACCTCACGAGGCTGTGGCGCAGCAAGTAACTCCAGCCCGCCAAAAGTCACTGGCGGGAACCCACAGTCTGCATGGGCGAAGCTCCGCCCCCTGCGCTTATGGCGCGAATCCTGCCTCAGACCGCCGTGGCGCAGGAGGAAATTCAGCCCGCCAGAGCTCCTGGCGGGAAAGACTCAGGCTCCGCCCTCTGGCGCGACACTCTCCCGCACTGCAATGCCAGTGAGAGCCCACGCATCAGCGCAGCCGCCATCCAGCATCAGAGAGGTTAATCGGCCATCGTGGATTTCTCCACGTGCTGTCTCCCGTCCTGCCGACATGCCGTACAGCCTCCGACCTGAAGAACCAAGTGTCGCATTGCCTGCCCACGAGCCTCGGGCACCTTCATCTGCTGCACCGCTTACTGCTGTCTCGCGGAGTATCCAGGACCACCTGCTAAGAGGCCCAGGCTGTCCGCTGAGAACACCCTGCCAGCTACAGAGGTTACCACCGCCAGTGCAACAGCGCCCCCAAGAGCTACAGGTCAGTCCAGGAACAACAATCCCTCAGCTGTCAGCAATGAAGAAGTTCCTCTGTCATCATCATGTGCTCCGCAGCGCCCCCAGCTACAGAAGGTCAGCCAGAGAGGTGTCTGCCTCCTTCCTTTGCAGAGATGCCTGCTGCTGCAGATGACCTCCCTGCTGTTCCAGCTCCAGCTTCTGGGTGTTCCATGTCAGCAGTTCCAGTTTCTACCACCAGATGTCTTCAGGTGACTTTAATGGCGTCAGCAACCAACTGTCACACTTCGCATTCACATGTCCTTATCTTAGTTCGACACCAACCCAGGTGCCTGTCTCCAGGACCATGGGCGGTTTGTCCCTACAGATCATGTAGCCTGCACTTCACAGAAGTGCCCTTATTTACCTCTACCATCACTTGCACGGACCCCCCAGAGGTTCCCCGCTGCTGGCCAGCGGTTGGTCCTCCGTGCCCTAAAATGTCCATAGTCGAGCCGAGGGCGGCTCTTTCAATTGCCCCGGGGGTATGCAACACCCTCGCCGATGCAAGGCAGAGAGGTTGTTGCGAATACGTCCCACCATGTAGCTGCAAGCCTGTGTAGGGTCTGATCAACCCCACAGCATGTCACTACATAACAAATACATAACACAGATGAGCACTGCAGTGGTAGAGCCTGCCTGGTAAGGCAGGAGTTAATTGTTTTCTGTGATGTAATTCTAGCAACCAATCACATGTGTTATACTTTGTTACTGTGAGCTGAGATGTAATTGGAGGAGTAGCCACCACCTGACCAGTGGGAGTAACAAAACCCCTGGTTAGGAAACTTCTGCAATGCAAAATATGTAAATATTTAGTTCCACTATAGGTCTAGACCATATAAGTGGTCCTAGGTGAATCTAACCTTATTATTCATTTTTTACAGTGGAACTAGACGAACTAGGAATCTTTGCCCAGGCGCTTGCAGCAGCGAATGCTGGACTATATTACTGTTGGCTGGGACAACCTTGCTGAAATACGCCCTACATGAAGGAGAGAGAGGTGTTGTCCTCGCCCTAAGGGAGCTGGAGCATTGCCGGACACGGTGGCTGAAGGTAAGATGGCGACGGGGAACGTGACCAGGGGAGGAACCTGTTGCCAGTGTTACACTTGATAGTGATGGTTACGCTGAACTTGAACATGCTAATCTTGGAGTATCTACTTTTGTTTTTCCCCTTCAGTGACCTATGGTTCTTCACTAAAGGATGTATAAAAAGAATCTTGGCAGGGTACAGTGCTAAACTGTGATCAATACAAAGAGGAACATTATTCCTCAATTTAATCCATATTTAACTGCAATACATTACCTTATAAATACAGAAATGTGAAAATAAACAGCATGGGGACCACATTCTGAGCGCAGGGATTTATTATTCCATTGTTCTCTATAATGATGATGAAGCTTATTATTGTATGGAATGGAAAAAAAATCTTTACTCATTTATTCTGTTCATGTTGGCTCCTTTTTATCATTTCATTTTTTAGGAGATATTCCTGGAAGGAGGTGTACGTTTTATTGCGTTAATTAACCGTTCAGGTTAAAACCTAGCAAAGAATATATATATAACATTATAATTCCACTTTATTGATGTAATTTCTATGCTCTTTTTATGGAGTGCAGTTTATATCTTGCCAAATGACAAACCAGGGCTGTCAACGCCTCAGTAAATTTAGACATTGTAGTGGTAAAATGGCCAAGGTTCTATCATTTCTGGAGACAATTTATGTGATGCAGTTGTGTAAATTGTAAAATGAAATTTTTTGCCTTTGCGAAGTGTCAGAGAGAATAAGAAAATTATTTACATGTGTATATTTCAATTCTGTTGTTATTCTCTGACATTCTCTGTCCTTCCTGTGGTTGTGTTTGTTGGAATCTTTTAAGAAGACCTGCCACATCAAATGTAACAGAACCTCTTTTTCATTTGTTAACCAATTCATGACTGGTCCACATAAATATACGTCGGCCAGTTGTGAAGGGAAGTATAGAGAGGGCTCAAGGACTTAGCCCCCTCCATACGCAGCGGCTGTCCGTTGTAATACACTGCTGACACCTGACGGTAACTGCCACGGTCACTGCTGGCACCAATCGGGGCAGTTAAACCTAACAGTGCTGCGTATGGGCCCCAACATCTCTATCGGCGCTGCCTGTGACATCATCGGAGGGTGCCAATTGGTTGCCAAGTCATCTGGATGCCTTTTAAAGGCTTCCATAGCAGTCATTTAGCATCCTGTATCATAATCTGTCAGGGACTATTGCAGAATATGGTATAAGTGATCAGACCTCCTAAGGTTTAAACTGAAACAATAGTTTACAAAATATAAAAAAGTTTTAGAACAAATAAATAATTCAAATCACCCCCTTTCCCTAGAACACATAAAAAACAAGTAAAACCATAAACATGTTACGCATCGCCACGTCCCAAAATGTCACATCAAAATATAAAACAATTATTCCTAGAGGCGAACTCGATAACGGAAAATAGTGCCCAAATGTCCGAATCAACATTTTTTTCTCCATTTTGTCTCCATTAGAAATTTTGATTAAAAGTGATCAAAAGGTCCTACACTTCTCAAAATATTATCAGTGGTATAAACCTTACACAGCTCTGTACACTGAAGTATGAAAAAGTTACTAGTGACAGAATATAGTGACGTGAGGCTTTTTTTAATTCCATTTTTTAAAAAAATTTTTAATGGTATTAAGACATAACTAAACTATATACATTTGGCATCTCTACAGTCGTAGCGATCCAAAGAATAAATGACTGGCTTTGCCTCCTGTTGTGGAAAACTGTTCTGATATGTTATGGGCAGGAGTCATCAGGCCCATAGCTACAGGGGTAGATATCTGTTTTAGGTCCTATGTCTTGACGCACAATCACTCTTAGACGTTTAATCGCTTAGCAGGGTAACATTGCAATAGACCGGGGCTTTCCTCCGATGGCTGTCCCTTGCAAACCACGTAGCTCAATATTATGAAACAGCTAGGTAGTGAGAGTATCCTCTTTTATGTCAAACCATAACCTTGCAACTGGTTATATGAATGTTGTTTCACTTCATGTCAGGCTATGTCCTTCCTCCTTTATAATTGTGTCGCCCAGACACACCCACTAAGTGATGGACCACCGAGTTTCTATACTGACGTTACCTCCATTGCCGTATGGATCTATTGTTTACGTTTCTTTTTATGTATGTATTTTTATTTCAATAAACTGATTCAACATAAAGAATAAATAAGAGGTGACATCTCAACTACGCATTGAAAACCGTAAAAATAAGTCCATCAGAATATGGGCGAAACTGTGTTTTTCTTTTCACCTCCACCTCATTTGGAATATTTTTCCACCCCCCTAGCTCATGGCACGGATGCCATATTAAATGGTGTTAGTAGAAATTAGAGTTTGTCCTGCAGATAAAAAGCTCTTGCATAACTTAAAAAAATCAAACAATTATGGAAAGCGCGGAGTTAACAAAAGGAAACTCAAATAAAAGAAAAACTTGGTCTTGAAGGAGTTAGAGAGGACCTACCCCTCACCTTGTTTGGCTGTTTTAATACATACTTGTATTCCTCATGGAATACAATCCAGGAGTATTTAATGATGTGCTATCATTTGTTATTCCTTCTAGAAGTATTTAACCAAGTGGGTGTTGACACTTAGATTTGTGTCCCTTTATAGTCTGACATTGTCAGCCATGATTGGACAGTAATAAAACTTAAATAAGGCAGCTAACTATACACATTTGTAAAATGACGTGAAATAGTAACCAAACAAGTAAGTGTCTTTCAGTAGGAATAGACATCCTCCTGTAGACACTGCTGTTTCAATGTCATTGCATCTCATAAGTAGGGTATGGCTAGGTGAGGTTCTTAGTTACATATTGATCAAATTGCATAAGCATACTAACCACTTCATGGTGTCCTAGCTTATGCAATTTTATCAAGATAGAACTAAGAAGCTTGAGTTAGTTTTGTTAATGGAGCCTAGTGGCAATAGGTCATTGTATTAAGTGTGGTCCAGACCTTTCTCTCTCCAAATGTTGGTATAGTTTGAATTCTTTCCATTTATTAAGCCTGCGTTCCAAACGTTCTGTATGGATTGTGTTTCAAAACGCAATCCATATGGGATGGGGAGGGGCTTGGCTGGGTTGTATATTTGCATGTGATCATTTTTTTTTACATGAAAAAGACTGGGTGCTCGTTAACTTATTGGCTGCCCCTCATCACCACAACCCCCCCACCCCACCCCCGCGCCATCTTCGGGGGGGGCACCGATCATTGCTATGGCAGCCCTGGGGTACATCATCTTAAAGGCACTAGGTCAGCCTACGCATGTGCATTGGCTGACACAACTAATACCCTGCAATACGTCAGTATTGCAAGGTATTATCATGTACAAGCAGTTAGATGATTGCTTGTTCATGTCCCATGGTGGAACTAGTAAAAAAGTTAAAAAAAAAAGTTATTCCATAAAAAATAAAGTAATAAAATCAATAAAAATGCCCATAATCCCCATAACATATCTTCAAGGGTGAGATCTGAAGCAACCCAGGACAAGCTGAAGTATCCTTCTAGGACACAGCTATTTCCCAGCCTACCATTGCATCCAGGCTGATGAACTACTCCTGTGGCTCCCTCCAACTGCAGACGGTCTTTAAAACGTGAAATGGAGCGTCAAATGCCTGCTTATGTCCAATTTATACCAGCAGTTGGAATTTGTTTTATCACTTCCCCCCATCTGGGATGATAATGAAATATCAAATCCCGCCCACTAATAAGTATAATTTGTGTACACAGGAACAGGAAACTACGGCCTATTAGAGCTCCTTATTACAAAATAAAAAAAAAGTTTTTATGGAATTTTGAAAAGCCAGGAATAAAAAGGGAATTCAAAAAGCAGAAAATCTGTGGTGCTTAAAGGGAGTTGAAATTTAGTGGATACACTAACAAGTGGTCATCACACAGCCAACATGTGTTGCTACTAGAAAACAAGCGATCTCATCGATTTCTTCTAATGATGTTCAAAACACAATGAAAAACGCAATAGTGTTTAATTACTATCTTTTTATTTTTATTTAAGGTGTGATTTAAAGAAAAGAAGACTTCCATTTTAAAATTAAAAACATCTGTTCAATATAAATTATTTTGATATAGTGAGACTGTATTTAATGCCCCCATCCAGTCTATTTAGTGTAAATAACCCTTTGAACACAAGGGGGAGCAGTTCAACTGAAAATTACTACTTGCACATTATAAGATGCAGTGTCCCTGTAATTTGATGAATGAGACTGCAACATCCACTGTGTCATCTTTATGCATCTAGTCTTACAGGGCACCGGAAAAGAACATGAATAGATTAGGACTATTATATTGTGAACTGTTATGGGAATTCTCTTGGAAATGACCACTACTATAAATTTTAATGGATATTTGTGAAAATATCAGGAAGGAATTCATTTTGCTTATGGAAATTTCCTTTCCAGGTCAGCTTTTTAGGCTTACAGGTTATAGGCCATGCATGTTCTGCCGGGGATTCTGGGTTAGGGGGAATGCAAATACATTTTCCAATATGGGGAAAGGAAAACAGTTCTGCAGGTTGTGACAATGTCAGATTTTTATAAAGTCTAGTGACATGAAGTGGGATAATAGCCAAACCAGGAACTGTACACAGGGCTGTTTTGATCACCCTGGGTTTCATCATGGTAGCACTGGAGGCACAATGGGGCACATTTAGGCTACATTCACACTGCCGCATGGGGGGCGTATATACGGTCGACGTATATACGGCCGATATACGACCCGCATAGAGGGCAATGGGCACACAGCACCCTACGGGAGCGGTACCGTGCATCACAGGTGTGGCACCGTACCGCTCCGTACACCAGGAAAAGATAGGACATGTCCTATCTTTTCCCGTATTAGTTTGCACTAAAAAGAACATGCAAATTCCAACAGAAAACTGGTGCAAAGCCCTTAATAAATGTGCCCCAATATTCCATTTACCACCCTGGAAAAGGTATTTGCATATAATATATATTCTGGCATAGAAAAGAATAGTGACATAAATAACTATGAAAAAAAAAAGTTTTTATAGGCAATATCAGGATTCAGAAAAAAATATATAGACACAAGTGCCATAAAAACACTATTCAATTTTTAACCCTTGGGGGGAGGGCTAGTATGGCACATGGTCACTGCAACAGCTGCGTGTAAACAAACACTTTGTGGTGGTTGCTTGTGGTCGGTCAGTGAGGAATATTTATTTTAATATGTTTTTTTTTTTTAAATAAAGGGGTTGTTCAGCCCCTTATCTCTGTTTGGTACTGAACACCTAAAGAGAAAAAATTGCCACAACATTTTGGTGCGTCCACATGTTCAGGGTTTCAGATGCAGTTTTTGAAGCCAAAAGCAGATTCAGACCATAATGGGGGAGAACAAATCACTTAGAGAAGCTACTGTTACTTTTTTTTACTCCAACCTATTTTTTGGAAATCAAAAATCTGAAAACTGGAATGCGTGGACACACTATCAATCTACCTATTGGCTTAGTTAGATCTCTTTTTGGGGAGGCCGCATGATTAGGCTTAGTAATGTCTGCTATTTTTATACATCACTCCAGCCAAGGTGTATAAAATGTGGATACATGCAGTATTTGGCATACACTGGTCATTACATGTGTGAAGATAAAGATTTGGTATGGTCCATAGAAGAATTGGTACAATTTTTCATTTTACAATAACAATGATGTCAGAGCTGCCCATTTTTGTCCATTGTCTATTTTTCTACACAACAAAATAAAAAAGCAAATGTACCCATGATAGATGAACAACCTCCTTCTGGAAATAATGTGCGGTAACTGTGAACATTCAAAAACAAGAAGAAGTACAAGAGGGGTTCTTACAAAATTCTAGGTTTCCAAGGCAACCAATGATTTAAGAGCACTACAAATTGTTTTGCTTATTATTGAGAGAGTTGCAGGAAAAATGTTCATATGTTTCTAGCCATAATACGCTGTATAGTCTTCAGTCAGTAATAAGACGCAATGGATGGTGCTGTGATACATGGCTTTTGTCAGGAGGATACTAAGAGGTTAGGATAAGAAGGTGACAATGTCTTACTAAAAAACAGACTAAGAACCACTTTATGCTTACAAAATTTGTGGTACATATGTCACATATACATATTGGGGGACGAGCGCCAGCATATGATTGCCCCGCCGCTGCATAGTCGCAGTGGGATACATCAAGAGACGGAACCCTCTTGATGCATTGGGGCAGGATGCTGCGCTGCGTTTATTCTGCACCAGGCCGTTCCTGGTGTAGAAATAAGGTGACTTAAAAGTCGCCGGCACCAGCGAGTGCGCTGGTGCGGGGACTGGAACACCCCGTGCCCTCCGCTCGGCCCACCGCGCCCCCCCAGGTGGCGGAGAGGGTTACATAGTCGCAAGTGCTAGCAATAGTGGCATGGTACAGAGGTCCTGATAAATATGCCCCATTGAGTGATACCTTCCTTAAAGGGTTTGACATCTCTTTCAATACATTAAAGGAAATCTACCATTGAAATCAAGTATGACAAACCAGGGGCACCTACTCATAGATCCAGGCACTGGTACTGTGGTAATCTTCTTATATTTGTTATCCATGGCCTCCTTCCTTTAAAAATCAACTTTTTAAAATTATGCCCAATCGCTGTTATATCCCCTTTTAAAGTACCCCCTTATGCTTGTCTATGCCATAAGCCTCTTGATGTATTTGTCGGGCTGCACGGCTGCCGGGCAAAACTACGGCAGGTCTGTAGGTTTTTTTTAAGTTTGCAGGCATGGGGCAGGAACACCCTGTCCCCCCCCCCCCCCCCCCCCCCCCCGGTGCCGCACCCCTGTCCACAACCACATGACCTGGAGGTGGTGTAGTCTTAAAAATAATTGCAAACTCTTGTAGTGCGCAAGAATTTACGATTATTTCAGTGCTTCTATGCCAGAAAACTGTTATTTAAATGTCCCCCGTGGCGACTAATTATAATAGAACAGGGCTAGTATAGAAATCAAACCCCATGTAAAGAGGCAAAGAAAGATAGAAAATAGACAGATTGAAAAGGGATATAGAAAATTTATAGTACACAGAAATATGCAGTTTGGCCACAGTGACAAGATAGAACACTTAGGACTCTGATTCAACTGCTAATACAAATTTGACAATTTTGATAGAACTAGATGGCCATCTAATATTTATGGGGGGTATGCGGACTCCCCTCAGACAGAAGATGTTGTGGTAAAAAAAACATTTGAGTTGAATTTTAATCTCAATTATCAATTCTTTTAACCTCAAGAGGGCAGGCTACTAGTAGCTTATGTCCCTCTCCCCACTGAATTGAATGTGCATGTCTTAGCAAACATCTAATGTATGGGTCCTATAGCGCTATGCTTTGTCTGCCTCAGTTTATATGTAATCGCCTGAATCTCATCTACACTGGGGGATCTACTTCTGCATGTGTCCTGTCCCAACCCCATATGCTTTTTGACAGGAGCAATATAACTGTATCTTGGGACCACCTAGGTGTTGGGAGAGGAATAGCTGTAAAACAGGACAGCTGTAAGCCAAAGATATATTTAGTTAGTGTCACTGCTGGCTCCACTCTGGTCAAATTAAATGCTGTTTATAAGACATTGTGGTCCTGAATTTTGAGAACCTTTTTGTTTTAACCTATTTTTCCCATTTGCCATTGCTTATAAAGAAGAACCATTAAGACAACCACTGAAATTGCAATAATTCTAGAGGAGTATACATCTTGAGGAAGAGGCCAGTATAAAATTGGTACGGAAAGTATTTAGACCCTTTTAAATTTCTCAATCGTTTCTTTGCAGCCAATTGTTAAGATCAAAAGAGTTCTTTATTTTTGCTCATTTATGTACACTCTGCATCTTCACAAGAAAAACTGAAATGTCACATGGCCATAAGTATTCAGACCCTCTTCCATTCTTTCTTGCAGATCATCTCCAGTTCCCTCAGGTTAGATGGTGAATGTTGGTGGAAGCCATTTTCAAGTCTCTCGAGAGATGCTCAATTGTGCTTAGGTCATGGCTCTGGCTGGGCATATTTTATATAACTAATATAATATAGATATTTTTACATTAGCACAAATATGTGTGGCTTGGTTTCTATTGTAGGTGCTAGTGATAGATGATTTTGTGGAACTCTCTCCCATCTCCCTACTGCATCTCTGGATCTCGGCCACAGTGATCTTAGGGTTCTTATTTACCTCTCTCATGAGGCTCCTCTCCCACAATTGCTTAGTATGGCTGGACAGCCAGGTTGAGGAAGATCCACAGTTCCATAGACCTCATGATTCTCATGTGCTCTGACATGCACTGTGAGATGTGAGGTTTTAAGTCCTATCAGTTTAATTTAACACACCAGGACTCCAATGAAGGAGTAGAACAATCTGAAGGAGGATCAGAAGAAAATGGACAGCATATAATTGTCACAGCAAAGGGTGTGAATATTTATGACCATGTGATATTTCAGTTATTCTTATTTTAAAAAAATAGCAAAAATGAATGAGCAAAAAAAACCTTTTTTTAATTGTGTCAATTAAATGTCAGTCGGTCTCACAAAGCTTTGTACACCAAAGTAAAAGAAAATTGCAGGTATACGGTGTTGCTGAATCACTATAAAATGGTACCTCTCTGATTGTACTGACCAAAAGAATAAAGGAGATGTGTTGTTTGGATAGGATTTGTTAAAGCCTTTCCACCAGTTTTCTGTCTGACTTAGCACATTCTTTTTAGTGCAAACTGCTTGCACATGTATTTATAAAGTGTCCGAGACACATTTGTGTCTAGGCTGCCCTGTACCTGACGCAACACAAAATTCAGCACATAAAAGCAAGGTTCTGTGCACAGTTGGACTGTGCGACACATTCATTATACAGTGTCTACAGAATTGTGTTGCACGCCGAATGTGCCCAAGGTGCACCAAAAAAGTTGGTGCATTCTGCCTGAGAATTGCTGGGGGCACCAGATCCTCAAAGAATGTGCCACACATTTCATGAAACTGTTGCACACTGCCCACTCCACAGGCAAACTGCACATAGTGCATTTTGCACTATATTTGATAAATCTGGCACATTTACAAAGGGCTGTGCGCCAATTTTGAGTCATACTTTGCATGTTCTTTTCGACGCAAACTGCTTCCCACTGCACCACATGTGTGTCGCATGCGACCCTTTTGTGGCACGGCTGCACTATTTTTCATGCAACACAAATTAGGGGGCGTTTCATTGCTCTGTCGGACTGTCGCCAGATTTATCATGCAAAGTTGAATAGAAGTGTGTCGCACACCCTAGGGAGGATTTACTAATTCTGGCGCAAGCACAACTGTCGGCATCAGAGATCAGTCTCCTGAAAGCACAGGCCGATGTATTAAAATGGTCACGGCTGTAATTAATTAATGGGTAGACGGAACTAATCAGTCGTGCGCCATAAAAATGCTGACATCAATGAGATGTGCGTCAAAAGCTTACATGGACCTTAATTTTGCTCTCTGACCATGTGGAATAGTCGGGATAGTCGGAAACATCTGTTCTTTCTGGCGCAAACTCATTTTAAATGATCCACAACAATTCTGCGCCCAAAAAAACGAAAGATCCCAGCATTTATTAGGCGCAGAGACGATAATACACCTGAGCCCCTATGTTAAAGGTGTTGATTCAGATTCAGGATTTCTGGCACACATTCTTCATGGATCTAGCGCCCCCTGCAACCCTGTCAGACTTTGCATGATAAATCTGGCGCACGGTCCAGCTGAGCACCGGAACGCCCCCCCAATTTGTGTCGCAAGAAAACAATTGCAGCTGCGCAACAAAAGGGTCGCGTCAGACACCATTGTGGTACAGGAACTTATTAAATACCTGTGCAAACAGTTTGCACCTAAAAGAATGTGCAAAGTCCGACAGAAAACTGGCGCAAGGGCCTTAGTAAATGTGCCCCAATTTGTCTCACAGAAAACAAAATTAAAAAAAAAGCTTTTTGGAAGGAGAGGTAATGATTAAAGGGGTATTCCAGGAATCAGCATAATTCATATATAAGTGGGCACTCAAAATATAAGCTAATGTGTAATTAGTTGTAATTTAAAATTTTGCTCCCCTTAGCAGAAAACGTTGATGACATAGACTGCAATGAAGAATTAAAATGCTACTGGCCCTTTAATCAGTCCGTTAATTTCCTCCGCGGGGTCCGTTGCAGGACAGAAGATGGCTGCTGGTCACATGTCCACATCACATGTCCTGCACCTGCCTGGGTAGGGTCATGTGATCACCACTACGTTTGGCTGTTGTCGGTTGGTTGCAGTGCATCCATTATGGTCAGTGTTGTGGTCATGGCAGTTACACATCATTACTATGGTAACAGAGCAAGAAAACCTGTTAGATCATCACTCGGAGCAGAGCATAAGTGGTAGGAGGAGTTACTGAGAACTAAAGGATCATGGAACTTGCAGTTTCCAGTGGCGGCCATCTTTGTGATAACTCCACCTACTTTAGAGAGGCCATAAATTTTGTAAATCATAAAATCAAATTATTTAAGCTCTGTTTTGTGACTAATGGCATTGAGTATTATTGTATTCATTTATTTATATCATCATGGGTTTTTGTGTCAGACGTTCATATTCCTGGAATACCCCTTTAATATAGGTCCTGACACCAGATACATAATACATCCTAGTTCATATATGATTTTATTTAATCTCACAAGCACCAAATTCCAGAATCTATAACAGGTAAGTTTGGTAGGTTTAAAAAGAAAAACTTTGCCAAACTGCACAACACAAGAGCTCATGGCAGGTCAAGAATCGCCTTCATCTGGGATGTGACATCATCCTCGCACTATTCTAACTCTGCGTAGGCTGTTTTGAATCAAAAGGGGGAAAAATACTTAAATATGCAAGGTAACAATATAGAAAATTACACGTGTATACAAGATAGTTTCAATTACATTAATCAGTATGAAATCCCATAATGAAGCTCAGATAGTCACAAGCATGATTGTCATATGTACATGAACCGTATGATTATATCTGAATAATAGAGGATTCAATGATCTTAGAAAATCTAAACTTGCAAATGTCTAAGAAGTTTTTAAAGCCTATTGCAGGACATCATATGTAGTCGTGAATAACCAACTAGAGTTACACAAGTTTCCATGACTCCGGCATTTCTTAATATGATGGAGCAATGAAACTCCAAGGAAAATCCTTTGGTACTTTTCTCAGCAGATACAACAATAGGCAAGCAGTGAATGATGCCTCCCCCGCCCCCTCTCCAACCTCACTGCCTCTCTGAATGGGACTGTGAAGAACAGTGACAACAGACACTGAGCTCTGAGGTCTGGAGGCTGCTTCCCAGTACACAGATCATCACATCTCAGGACCAGCAGGAGCCTTCCTGTGCTCAGCACACATCTTGGGACTGCAAATTAACTCTGCTTCTACTTATTTTGTTCCTATGGTGGCAAAGTTCATGAAAATACAGAAAGTTACAAGGGGATCTTCATGATCCAGAGCTTTGGGGACCATTATCAAAGTGAATAAGTGAGGTAAGAAAAGTCTGCAAGTTTTTTGGCTTATGTAATGACTATGTACTTGTTTCAAACGCTCTGTGATAACTTTTTACACTTTACAAGGGTCTCAATCTACTCACTATTAGGGTATTTGCACTATACTTTAATCATCATTATATAGTTTTTTTTTTTGTCCATTTTGTTCTTACCGATGGTAAATGATGATTATGTACAGGTTCAGTTTGTCTGTATATTAACAGTGTATAACTTTTTCATAGAAAATGTTAACTTATGGATATTCCTGATGTTCACTATGTATATAAATGAAGCAGTCATGGTATATGGAGTAGCCTCGGTTCTGCTGACGTCTATCTTCAGTTAATGTGATGCATTGATTGCTGGAAAAGTGATAAATGATCCTACCGCCTACTATAAATCTTACATAGCTATACGCTGGAGTATAATTTACACATCCCTTTGTATGCAGGGATGATAGTCAACAACAACCCTTTATTAACAAAATTGTAACATTTTTTTTCTAAACAATGTAGAATGTGGCAATTTTGTATCCCAACCCTTCTACTTCTGGAGATTGAGCGTATGTTTTGATTGAAATCTTTTCTCAAGCTCTACACACAATAGGATAAACATTGTTTACCCTAATAATATCTACCTGGCGGCTGTTCCCATGTGAAATGCTCAGAAGATGTGTTTTGTGTATATAAAATCTATGAAGGTAGACAGATGCCTTCAAGTAAGCAAACTCCTGGAGCAGACAGATGTAACTAATTGTTCTGAAGCGTCACTACAACTTTACAGGACATTTTTTTGTATTTTTGGAATATTTGAGGCTTTTGTAGGATACAAGTTATGACTTGTGGTTCTGTAGTCCAGTATATGATAGTGTATATAAGAGATACAGTGACATTGTTTGTGTTTACACCTGCTGGAGGACAGCTGTAGATTCCGTCACAGTAGCGCAGCGCTCCAGCCACAGCCCACTGCCTGGCCAGTAAGAGGTGGAAACACTTTTTTTTGGCAAAAACAAGAAGTATCTTGAGCAAGGCATGGAAAGTGAATTAGAGACACCCACTGTGTGGAAGCAGGTGTAAAACACATTAGGCCTCTCTAGTTTTCCAATTAGAATAATGGTGAATGGCTGGTGGGTAGTAAATGAGGAGCATATTTCATGTGCAGAACTGAATCAGGATCAGTTATGGAAATTTATTACTACAAATAAGGCCAGCGAATATTGTATTTTACGTAAGAAAGCAATATATACATATATTTTTTTTTTTCATATGTTACAGATCGTTTTGCTTTCTATCCTGACTAGCGGGGAGGGGGCAATTTACCAGAGATAGATTGTGCCTCAATAGCAAATTCAAATTTGATGTGTCTCAATAGCCCAAAGGGGGATGTCTGGAACGCAAAACTAAAGGTCTACGCTTTGGACAGCTCTCCATTTGGAAATTTGAGGGGCTCCAACAACCAGGCCCCACACCAGTCAGCTGTTTTCTGCATGGAGTCAGAAGCAGATGGCGCCATACACCGTGCCATGGCCATGATGTCTTATTGCAACTTGTCTGTGTTAATGGAGCCCCTCAGGCTCATTTGCGTACAGTCTTTCATCCTGGTGGTAGATTTCCTTTAATTGACTCGGAGATAATTTAACCAAAAAAACGAGACCACCACACAGTAAGCAGAGCCTTCTACTCCTGCCTCCATACACCAGGTAGGAAACACTTATTAGATCCCCACTGATCTCCAACTACTGACCTATTACAATTACAAATGACAAATTCTTTTATTATATTTTCCAGTTCTTTAAAACTCAATTCTGGACAAAAAGAGTGACTTTTACCAAAAAGTTAAAATATCTATTGGTTGAAGTGAAGTTTTTTAAACCTAAGGATAAATTAATAACGTAAAAAAATACTCCTTAGTTTATCTCTAATGTTATCCCAGCTTTCTTTATATCTCAAATACATGGCACAGATTTAGGCCTTTATTTTACTTGCGGTGCCATGAATCTGAGGGTCTTAAAGAAAATACTTGTTTACATGATGATGAGATAATCTCTATATTATCCAAACAATGTCCATCTTTAATCAAAGACTTCCCATTAATGTTTCCATTCTTTTTACAGTATTTATAAGCATCTTAAGTACTAAATGGGGTTGTCCCATTTAGATGTCATAGCGGTACTATGCCAGAACCACTTGGGTATTCTCTACCTATTTTTAGAGAAATATGATTTATGTAATACTGCATTAATGGTACGTAGCTTCTTAAAGCAAGGAAAAGAGAAGCAGGACCTATGGTAATCATGTATAAGTGGGAACGTGTCCCAGTAGTGCGATCTGCAGGTAGCATGTTATAGAGCAGGAGAAGCTTAACTTATTCATATATTGTTTTTGTGGGGACAGATTCAGGATCAGACCTTCTGCAAATGAATGTATAATGGTATCAGTGCTAGCTGCATCCCAATGTCTTTCTACAGGCTCATGTACCCCGCAGTAGTTCCATGACCCCGTGCATGAGCCGACAGAAACTCAAATTATAGAGCAGGTCCTTTTCTTCCTTGTGCCTCGAACAGTCTCTGCTCAAGTCATCAGTTTGTGAGTGGATCTGATGTGCCGATGACACGCGGGTCACAAACAATGGACCACTGGCCCTTTTTTATGGCCCAAGGAAACCACAAGTTCATATGCAAGGAACCTTAATTTGTCTATTTATATCTCTGCTGTCCTATCAGTGATTGACAGCTTCTCCTCTATGACTGTGAGAGATATATGTTAATCACTGATCACTGACCGACTCCCTGACTTTTCAAAATGACCAGTGGTAGGGTATAACCCCTTGCCCCACTCCCTGTCCCGATCCCTTAACACCTCTCCAACAATCCCCTTAATGTTTTGACAATGCTAATTTGCAGTTGGTTCCGCCCATAAAGCTTCTTTGAATTGGATATATGGACAACTGAATCTTTTCCCACAGCCCTACATAACAACTCATCTCCTCCTGTTCTATAACACACTGCCTGTAGTTCTCTATAACTACTCAATAATCATTTCTCATATCTATTTTCATGTCACATTCTATTTATTTCTATCTTTGCCACTTGGGTTGGGGTGGGGGCACAGGCATAAGGCAAATGGTTGAAAAGGGTTAACCAATTTCTTCCATTTAGATGTGTTAAGATGCAGAATGACATCAGAACTACACATGATTTTTTAGTAGATCTTCTTTTCCATTGGGATCTATTTATTTGATGCCTTTCACATAACTGCTGTAAGTAATTTGCAGATGTTAGGGAGGAGCAATTTGTGGCTATATTTGCTTACTCTGATGTCTTTGAACGTCACATAATGTGCACAATTTGGGGTCTGAAATAAATCTCATTCTATAGACTGATTTTTAGGATGCACAGTATATAGCACATGATAACGTTTGATTTATAGGTTAGGGATATCTTCGGCAATTAACATAGTTGGATATTTAACGTTTCTAGTTCCCTGTGCTTAGAAATGCCTGGCCTTTCTTATCTCATTCGGATATGTGTTCCTGAATCCATTTACACAGGATTACAATTTTAGCAACCAAGATACAATGTGGATGGTAGAAGAACATTTATTCCTGTTCTGAGTAGGTTTTGGTAGCAATAATATGCACTAGAAGGGAACGCTTTCTTCTTTGATCCTCCTAGCTGAAAAGGTTAATCCAGAGTTAACAGGAAGCTGATCATGAGATTGTTACATCCAGTTTTGTTATTTTGTAATCTGATTATGCTGTGCTTTAGCTAACAATGTGATTTAAGGGGGTTACAAAGGTCTCTGATATTGAAAGCCTATCTTTAGGATAGATCATTAATATCAGATTAGTTTGGGGTTGGACTACTGGCACGCATACCATGAGCCCCCTTCATTGTTTAACAGCCACATCTTAGTACAATTTGCAGTGGCTGTGCTTGGTACTGCGCCTCATTTCTACTCAAGTGAACAAGACTGAGCAGTTCAGGACACAAACATTACCAATTTATCAGATGGGAAATTAATGGAGAGGCTGTAAGTTCACTGAGGTACTTACAGGGGCGTAACGACAGCGGTAGCAGCCATAGCAGCTGCTATGGGGCCCACAGTATCAGGGGGCCCCGGCATCAGACCTGACACACTAAAGAATGGAGCACTATTATATACATATTATGCTGCACTTTGTACAGTATTATATGTATGTAACACAGCACATCTTCCACAGTACACAGCATACATCGGCAGCTCTTGTAGGAAATGAAAGGGGAATGGAGGGTGCAGCAGAACGACAGCACTAATTCCTGCCATTTACTTCCCCAATGCAGACGGCAGCTACTTGGACAGATCTGTGTAAGTGTACAAATGTATATATAAGTCTGTGTATAAGTTTGTGTATAAGTGTATAAATGCGTCAATATACAAAAATATATATATTCTGAGGTAGTAGGGGGGCCCAATCAGAAGTCTGGAGTATGGGGCCCAGCCTCTACTAGTTATGCTCCTGGGTACTTGGTATGGGTAAGAGTCTAGGTAGTCAAAAACAATATATGGCATTTACAGATTTCTTCTTTACCTTCCATCACAAAGGCGGATTCCAACATATACACATTATCCTTATTTTCAGTATATAGGATAGATGGGTGACAGTGAACAGACCTAGAGTGATGAGACATTGAATAACTTGTAATTTTTAATAAACATTTAAGGCTACATTCACATCTTGTTATTGTCCTTTGTTGTAAGAGTATGTTGGGTGGATTCATAGCATTCCCTTACAACAAAGGGCTAGGGTGTATCCCACTGTATGCTCATATTGTGGGACATGTCCTCCTCCCCACTGGAAGCGTGTTTATGGTGGTTCCACAGTGATGTAACTGCCCTTATATGGATAATTAAATCTTTGGGGACCTTCAGAACATATGCTCAGCTTAGGCCGGGGGATGGTTGCTATACTTTGCATCTGTCCCCCATAGGCTATTATGACCTCTGCTGAGTTTATGCATCTTTCTACATGAAACATGTATACTTTGCAACATCTTTCCATCCTGTGTTTCATTTATGCTTGATAAATATCACACAGAGATGAAGAACCTGGTTAATATTCCCTTGTTATTATGAAGAATAGGATAGACTGCCTGGCTATAAATTACAAACACATCTTAGATATAGGAAACCATCAGCATCAGGAAGGGAACATCAATTTTGCATTTATTATATTAGTTTTAGTATTGCAGATCATACAGAATGAAATCAACACTTTTATGGAGCCATTGAGGAAATAAATTGAGCTCAGTATAAAAATTTAAAAGTGCACCATGATGTTTCTGATCATTGATCACGTAAATTAGTTTTTCAATATGAAACATGATTTGATGCACATAATGATTTTATCTAACATACCGCAGATAAACTGATGATGAGAATGTTAAATAAGAGCCACAGGCATCAGAGAGCAATATCATAGAAGAGTGATTATTCCTCATTCATATAAAGCAGAGAATGAATGATTATTCTACGCCCAGAAGAGGGATCTCAGGTATCCACCTGTCAGATGTCTTTCTCTTATTTCTACATTTGTTATGTGGTTTCCAACAGTGTACAATTCTTGTGCCTGTGGTATCCAACAATTTAGGGTTTGATCCCAATACTGGACTAAAATGGAATTCTTACATAGTTGGGAACAAGGGTCCCACGTGGGTGTACACTGAACATGGCTAAAGACCAATAGAGGAGAATTTGAATGAATTTGATGATATTTGACAATTTAGGCCCAGTTTACACCAAAATGAAGAGTGTAATGTAAGATAAAAACAAAAGGTGCATGGAAGTTCTTCCATGCATCTATGGTTCCCCTTAGACTTTAATGGACTTTCTGCATTGGCTGCTGAACTGTTTTTTTTTTTGCTAAGGTTTGTGTGACAGAACCTGTTGAATGTAGGTGTGAACTTAGCCTTCGCTAACAGATACAACCAACTATGGTGAATTTTTGCGAAAGTATATTTCATAATAGAAATGGCAGCCAAATCCAATTTACCTATTGGCGTCTTGTCACATTCACTGGGCTCCAGGTAGATTATTCACGGAAAACTATATTTTCTAATGCAAATGACGTTTTCCTAGAAATCACTTCTTGATATAGATAAAAACTCACACTGGGAATATGGTTGCAGAAGAGTCATGTGAATCACTTAGCATGTAATTGGAAAAGAATGTCATTTTACCAAATGCATAGAACTTCATAATGGGACAGTCTATTATACTTCCTCCACCCGGATCACTTTACCAGTAAATGAGTCTTGATTTCCAAGGAGATTCTGCGTGCGCTGCCTTGTACAATTGAAGCTATGAGAGCATGACATCTAGAGGCAGCCGTGCATGGACACCATTTCAGCCCGCTTAAAGCTGCTTTGTCAGAGGTCACTTTGAAGAAGATACCTGTTAAATCAGCATTTCTACTAAACACACGGATTTCTCAACATAATGTATCCGTGTTGCTGATGAGAGAAGCGTCACCACACATGACCTACAGTAAATCTCACTTTGCTGACTTTTGCAGGAATAGGAAAGACATTGGGGCTCATTTACTAAGGGTCTGTCAGACGCATTTTCATCGGGTTTTTACGACGATTTCCGTTTTGCGTTTTGCCCCGGGATTTTGGCGCACGCGACCGGATTTTGGCACACCGGCTTGCACACGTCAGAAATCGGGAGGTGGGATTCGGACAAACCGCGGAATTTAAAAAAGGATTTCGGTCGCAAGAAACTTCCCTTCTGATTTAATATCTAGGCTCCTGGAAAGAAGCCATACCCTGCAAACTTACAATTTAAGGGGGTGGGGGGGCAGTTTAGTCAAAGTCCTGCTAAGGTCTGATCCCATTTTTCACAATCCTGCTGCTACCTACAACGATCACAAAGATGTTGTACACAGCTGTGTATGGTCAGAATTGATGGTAGACTCCCTTTAAGGAATCCATGGTTCCTTTCAGATGGCTATTAGATGTTTGACATATTATGAATCTGGAAAAGATAATAAGCCCCTATATCGGGAAATTACTACAGACAATAAGACATATATGCATATGTAATGTAGCTATATAAACATGCTATGAAAATCTTGAACTGATTTCTAAAATCACTCAATGCAACCAAGTCTCTGTCGGCTGACAAAACATGTGTAGTAGCATTTAAGTGACAGTCGTACAATAGAAGCATCATTAATGGCTGACTGGTTATAGTGCCCATGTGAGCTTCATTCTTCTATGGTGTTGTAGTTTATAGGTCAGTGCAGATATATTGTAGTGCAATCTATTGTTCCTCTGTTTTGGTTTCAGAGAACAGTCCCTTTCTACTTCTTCTATATCACTGTCACTCATGACAGTGATACAACAAATCTAACGTTTATGAATATACAATATGGTACACTGCTGTACTTTTTCACAGTATCTGCTGTCTGTTGTACTGAACCCTAGAATTTATAGTAGAGGATGTAAATTCTAGTATGTTTCCAATGCATTTTGCCATAGAATTATGATTTACTGACACATTTGGCTCATGTCTTCTAATTTCCCATGTGATCAGTGTAAATCACAGTACTCTTTGGTCAACACACTTTTATTTCTGTAAGTTTATAGTTGGTAGCTATGTCACATGAACAAATAATAATAATTATAATAATAAAAATTTGTTTATTTATATAGTGCCTACAGATTACACAGCATTGCACAGAGCTTGCCAAATCGGTCCCTGTCCCCAATGGGGCTCCCAATCTAATCAACCTACCAATATGTTTTTGGAGTGTGGGAGGAAACCGGAGGGCCCGGAGGAAACCCACGCAAACAAGGAGAGAACATGCAATCTCTTTACAGATGTTGACCCTGGGACATGTACCCAGGTCCGCAGTGCTGAAAGGTTATAATGCTAACCACTAAGCCACCGTGCCGCCCCTTAACAAAGATATTATAATATATAATATAAGATATAATATAAGATTTGTCACAATTCACCCATATGACCCACATATTTGAAGGGTGATTTAATCTTGGTATAGGAAAACCCCTCAGTCACCTATTCACAATGTATGATTGCTGGAGATGTAGTCATTTAGAACCCACAATCAAGAGAGTACCACCGCTCCAATCATATCAGCCCTGAGTAGAATGAATAGAGACTCCCGTAACTGCTAACTTCAGTTACATAACGCAATTACTGCTCTTAGCTTAGCTATAACAAAATAGAATAGTTCATCAAAAAAATATTTTTTTATCTATCTATATATCTATCTCTCCCTCACTGCCTCTCACTCACTCTCCTTGCCTGTCTCTCACTCACTCTCCTTTTCTGTCTCTCACTCTCTCTTCCTGTCTCTCTGAGGTGTCTCACTCTCCCTGCCTGTCTGTCACTCTCCCTGCCTGTGTCGGTGTCTCTTACTCACTCACTCACTCTCCCTGCCTATCTCTCACTCATTTTCTCTGTCTCACTCTTCCTGTCTCTCTGTCTCTCACTCACTCTGCTTGTCCATCTGTCACTCACTCATCCTGCCTGTCTCTCTGTCACTCACTCAATTCCTTGTCTGTCTCTCTGTCACTCATTCTCCTGTCTGTGTCTCAGTCACTCACTCTCCCTGCCTGTCTCTATGTTACTCCCTCACTCTCCTTGCCTGTCTCTCTGTCAATCACTCTCCTGTCTGTCTCTCTGTCACTCACTCTCCCTGCCTGTCTCTATGTTACTTCCTCACTCTTGCTGCCTGTTTCTCTAACACTCACTCACTTTCCCTGCCTGTCTCTCTGACAGGAGAGTGAGTGACAGAGAGAGAGGCAGGTGAGTGTATGACAGAGAGACAGGCAGGGAAAGTGAGTGAGTGATAGAGAGTGATAGAGAGACTCTCACTCTCCCTTCCTGTCTCTCTGTCTCTCGCTCACTCTACCTGCCTGTCTCTCACTCTCCCTGCCTGCCTCTCTGTTTCTTACTCTCTCTCCCTGTCTCTGTCACTCACTCTCCATTCCTGTCTCTTCGTCATTCACTCACTCTACCACTCTGTCTCTCACTCTCCCTGCCTGTGTCTTTGTCACTCACTCTTCCTGCCTGTCTCTCTGTCACTCACTCTCCCTGACTGTCTCTCTATCACTCATTCACTTTCCTGCCTTTCTCTAACTCTCCCTGCTTGTCTCTCTCACTCTCCCTGCCTAACTGTCTCTCACTCACTGACTCACTCTCCCTGCCTGTCTCTCTATCCCTATCCATCTTACCTCACACATTAATTGTCTTATGTTCATTGCCTATAGTAACCAATCAAAGCTCAGAGCTCATATTAATGACCTGTGGTAAAATGTTAACCAATCACGGCTCAGCTTCTAACTGCCACAGCAGCAGGAGACAATGGGGCACATTTACTTACCCAGTCCCTGAACGATCCCCGATCCGGACTGTCTGACGAGGATGAACTCTGCTGTAATTCAAGAAGGTTGTGCGCCTGATTTCCTGAATGTGTCGCTTTCCCAATCAGGTCAGCCGGAGTTCACCTTCTTCTTCCTGTTGCATGTAAGTGCATAGCTTGCGACACAAATTTAAATGTTAAATCCATAGTCCAAATCCGTCGGATCGTCCGATGGCCCATCCCCCAATTTGTGTCACGTGAAAGCTGGCGCGACTGCAACACAAATCAATCCAGTGTGACACAATCTCCGGTGCGATCCACAAAAAGTCGGGAAAACCGACGAAAATGTGGCCACGAGACCCTTAGTAAATAAGCCCCAATGGGTCCAGTATATGGTGCTAAATAAGTGTATTATGGAAAGCGGGGGTGAAAATTTTGACGATCCCTGAGTCACAGAAAGCGACTGTGCAAAATTTGGTGATTGTAAATGCAACATTGCAGTTTCCTTTAGGGGACATATACACACACACACACATACACTCAGCTTTATATCTTAGATTACTGATCATATACAAGGCTGCCCACATAAGTAATATGACAGATCCTGCTGCATCCATATTAAAATGACTAGAAATGGATTGCTGTTGTTTGACAAGCAGCAATATCTTCTGCCAGATCCAAGACTCTAGTGATATGTCCTGGTACACAATAGCCCTTTGCTACTGGATTAATCCATAGCACATGCAGTTGACCTATGAAAACCCTTTCAGAAAACAGAAAGTTTGTTGTACGTGTAAGTAACAGTTGCTGCTGTCCAGAAGAGGCAGCTGTTGTGCAGCTTGTTAGGAAATAAAGAGAAATCTGATCGTTTAATCTTTTCTGTTTTTCTCAGACATAGTTTGCAAATGGCAACTGTTTTAGTCTGCTGTGTTATACATATTAAGTAGAGATTGGGACTTTCAAGTAAACACTTCAGTGTGTGACTAATATGACCCCTCTATTGACAGGGAACAAATGCAGCACAGTAAAATATGAGTAGGATAATGCCAATGTAAGTGGTTGTTACAGAAATGTAACACAGTGGATTGAAGACGCATTTTACTTTTTTATTGTGGAACATTTTTTGGAATAATTATTTGCAACTTTTTTCGTGGTGGGTAGAGATAAGCAGACAGGCCGTTTGCTTTTGGGGTTCGTTGACCGCACAGACAATCCGGCAAATTGATGCCCCTAGCAACTGTTTGACGCCCCTAGCAACTGTTCATGACTATGATTGGCCAAATGTTTCCTCCTGGCCAATCATAGTCATACTGCACAAAAGAATATAGTTCACTCCGGCACCAAAAAATCTTCAATTTCAATTTCTTTATTTTCTCTAAATCCAATGTTACATAATAAAAGTCAGTATCCAATAAAACATCACTGTGTATTTTTTGTAGGATGCAGGCCTACATGTTTCGAGTGTAGCATACACCCTTAGTCATGGTGCTTTATTGGTTGCTGACTTTTTAATATAACATTGGATTTCGAGAAAACAAAGAAATTGAAATTGAAGATTTTTCGGTGCCGGAGTGAACTATATTCTTTTGTGCAGTTGTGCTGACATCGGGGTCTGGACGTACTCCAGGGCACGAATTGGGATAGGGGTGAGTCATTGAACCCTCTTTTCTTTATCAATCATAATCGTGGCTGGAAGCTAGGGGCGTCAATTTGTCGAATTGGCTATTCAGCTGCCATTCTGGCAATATGTTTGGATCACGCAGGGCTGAACCCCAAACACAAACGTTGGGTCTATTCATCTCTAGTGGTGGGTAATGAGGAGGATAAACCAGTTTGTATTGGCCTTTAGATATGGGCTTAGGGCATTAAAGTTAATGTTTCCTTCAGTTATTATTTTTTTTAAGTTATTGAACCTACATAAATTAACTTCCCTTCATGAACCAACAACTAAACGTGCCATCTATAAAACCTGTAGCCCAAATATTTGTTCAACTCCACTATACAGTATGACTGGGCATGGATGTGTTATCAGTAGGGAAATCTACTGGTTTATCCTCCTTGGAAATAGTAACATTTGGTATTGAAGAACAATCTATCTGATCACTCTTTCCTGCTGCATCTCCATTCACATAAGATAGTAGGGTGAGTTAAATGATAAAATAATAATAATTTATATTTATATGGTGCAATCATATTTAGCAGTGCTTTACAAATCATGGGAAACATATACAAAAAAATATGACATAATAGTCATAGGAAACAATAGTGATATTTAACTGTTGAATGTGAATGCACACCTAAAATTCAGCCATCAGGGAATTAGGAGTATAGGGGTAAATAAGACTGTAGTGACTCTTACAGGACCCAAGAAGTCCGGGGGACCAGCAGTCTTGACTTGTCGACACACAATAGTGATGATTAAAGTACTTGCAAAATTACTGTATACAATGCTCAATCTTCAATCCCTCTATTCTGTTCAGATGGTAATGAAGACAACATTGTAGGTATGTAGGTCATGACACTATTTGCCAGGCTGCACCTGTATTGGATTTTTTTTTTAAAGGGAATGTGTCGTCAATTTTTGTTTTGATTCATTAAAACCAGATAACAAAATACTGTGCATCACAATATATCAAGTTTGTTCTTATTTCCCAATTGATTACATGCCCGTGCCCATGACTATAGGGGCTGCCATGTTGCCTGGGCTGTAGTAGCAGTCTTTGGCAGTGTGTTTTTGAGCATGTATGGTCCAGAGCTGACTAACTGAGGTATATGGGAAGTTTTCTAGGCGTGCTCTGTGCAGAAAGAAGGTGTAAATACGTTCAGTGTCGGCCTGGGATAAATTGGGCCCACCAGTAATATCTGCACTTGGGGCCTATAAGTTTGTTACATAATCTGTTAATATAATCATATAAGTACATAGGGTGGTTGAGATGCTCTATGCTAAATATATGTATAAATTACAAAGAGGGTACCTTGTCCAGCTCTGCTTATGCAGAACATGAGGGCCCACCTATCTTAGGGGCTCACCGTTGGATCCACCTGTTCACCTCTGGGCCAGTCCGAGCCTGAATATGCTGTGAAATCTCTGCCATAATATGGTGTAATGACTTCTAATTTGTACATGTTCAAGAGGGGTCTAGACAACTTTCTGAAGAGCAAACATATTAAAGATTACAGCAACAAACCTGCCATATTAGGGTTGAGAAAATAATTTCTCATTACTATGGGCCGTTTGGCATCGGCCTTTTAGGATTTTTTTTGCCTTCCTCTGGATCAACACTGTAGGATTTATAGGTTGAAACTGATGGATAGACAGTTTTTTTCAACTTATCTCCTATGCTACTATGCGGTTTTCTATATTTTGTATTGTAATACTGTTGTGTTTTGTTTGTGATGTAACTGAAGTGTCTACTGCAGTCCAGGGAAATGTTAGTAATATGTTTTATAGTAATAATTCATAATAAAACAACATACTGCCTTTTAACAACTGGTGATAACGTTTACACACACATCATTTAATTAAGAATTTCTTGGAGGATGTGAAAGAGCAACTTTTATCAAATCATAGTAATTAAAATGCCCTATGGAAAACACTGAGCCAGTTACCAAGATGAGTAAAGGAAGTGTATTTGCATCAAATACTCTTACTACCAAGGCATTTTCTATACATTCTATAGACTCTGTATAGGTACAGTGAAGACATTTCAGCAAATCACAGCACACGGCTGACAGTAATAGTGAGGTATTATTAGGAATATAAAATCATGGTGAAATCCTTTGTCAGTTGTTCTGCTATAGAAGAAGATGCAGCTGAACTAGAGAAAAAGCTCTTTAGATTTGGAGAGGCTTTGGCTGTCATCTATCATTCTTCAAAGACACCTGCAATCTTTGAATTGCCTGGCTTTCCATTGATTTAGAGAATCCCTTTATACGTTTCAAGCCAACTGTGAGCAAGGCTTTTAAGTGATTGTTCATATACATTTCAGTTACCATAACATAAAGGGAGATCAATGGAGACAAGACAAACATTAGCTCTGTTTTATGTAACATTACAGACTGCAATAAATGCGAAGCTATGAGGAGTATTTATTGATGACACATTTCATAGGAATCATGTTCATATTTATTATGTAAAGCAAATGATTTGGATACATTTGTCCGACAGAGAGCATTTGCAGCTGAGATTGAGCCCTGAATATTTACAGGTCTATAAAGCTAAATACACCCAATCAGTTTTGTACCCTCATGCAGTCATAGTGCCCACCACATAGTGCCCTCTTTGTGCGGCACACAATAAAAGGGCCAACCGCACAGTGATGATGCTTTCCTATTACCTTTGCATTAGACGCTGGTACAAGATCCATTCTTCTTTATGTTTTTAATAGCCTGGTTTTTTTTTTTAGAAAACGTATTTTAAAATTCTGGAAACATGGAAAAGCTTCAGGGGCTTCTCTCTTCATCATAAGACCCTTCTGGTTCCGTCATCAGAGCCGGCTCTCTGGCTGGGGATGGGAAGGAAGGAAGGAGGGTGTCTGAAACACTAAATGGAGATGTAAATGAATAGCAGATGACGGAGCTAGAAGGGGCCTCTATGATGTAGACAAGAGACCCTGAGGCTCATTTGTCTAATTTAAAAGATGTTTTTCTCAAAAATTAAACAAAAAGAACAAGGGATCTTATTTCAGGAGACACACGTCAGAAGGTAATTGTGCTTGGTTTAAGACTGCTGATATCTTATCCCTTATTATAAGATATCCTATTAGCACCACCCACAACGTGTAATACCCCCTTTTCACAGTATGAGGTCTCCTTTGTGCATATACATTTCAACTTTTTGAAAGTGGGTTGAAGCCCACCCCTCATACAGATATAGTTAAAATGAGGACAAGGACCAAGGACACCTGGTTAATGACTGTTTCTTTGGACACCTATGTGCTGGGTTTTTTAATACCGCAATTGTCTTTTTGACAGAATATCAACCCCATCTACTTTCCAGGGCACAATGTCCATAATCTGAGATGTGCCACAATATTCATATACATGTTACAATACATCAGATTACAACCAGTTGTTTGATCTTTTGGCACCACAACCACATTAAGCTATAAAATCTGTTAACATTTATTGTATGAAGTGCACGTGGGAGTGTGTAAACACATGAATAAGTAGATCTTTCTACTCTGAAGGCTTTATTGTCCATTGACATTGTGTGCGTCTCTTTGTCATGTTTTCTCCACCTGCACCGAACATGTAAAGGAATGAGCAATGTCACTTGTGTTTGATGTCAGATAGTTTTGTGTACCTACAAAGCCCAGGTGTCTTGAACCTGCTTAGATCTCAGACTTGTTTGAAAACATTGCAAGATATAAAGTAGCTTCTAGTTTCACAACACATCTATGTTTCAATCCATCTTCCGAATGCTCAGTCCAAAGAATTGTCAAGTATCAGTGATGTTCACAGAGGATAGCTGGTGAATAAGTATCCGAGTAAATAAGAGTTGTAGATGAATATTAATGACACAATCCCTCAAGTACAGCATTGATTTTTACGAAACAAAGTCTTTGCATGTATCAGTGCCTGTGTTATGATTATACTACTTGAAGATTTCTTACTCATCAACACTTGGTTCTTCTAATATATCAGAATATCTTGAGAAGACAAACTCCACTTTCCACAGTTAGATTAGATAAGATAAGAAGTGTTTCCATAATTAGAAAGATTCTTGTACTGTAATGGCTATGTAAAGTGACATTCTTTACATATGTTGTCAAATTAGCAGAGAAATAACAATAATAAATCTTAATTTATATATCACTACCATATTCTGCAGCGCTTTACAGATCATGGGCTACATATACAAAGAAAATAAGAGATTACCGAGCAATAGCATGGTCAGATGAAGTAAATGGAATGAGGGCCCTGCTCACAAGAGCTTGCAATCTATGAGTAAAGGAACATACAATAAACAATAAAAAAAATTAAGCTCCACTGTACAATTATATGACAATAAAGGGTTAATAAAATGGGTGGAAAACCCTCTCAGCAGACCAGAGTCTAATTAATCATTGACCATTCACATCCCCTTTGGGAAGTCTGTGGAAGGGATGCTCAGTATTAACCTGTTATTGTCACCCTTTATGGATGTCTGAGATGACAGTGGAGCTTAAAGGGGATTTTTATTAAAAAAAAAACAAACAAACTTAGTGGTGCAGGAATGATTTCCAAAACAGAGGTTTTTCATTTCTGCATCCAGACTTTGATAGGAGTGAGTCACCACAGTGAGAGTGATGGTCTGCAGCCTTGAGAAATCCCTCTGTCAGGTCAACATTGGTAAACCATCAGGCAGCGGGCAGTAATGGGAATTGAGTGCCAGGGGATCAGTGCAGTCAGAGATGAAATATTCTGGGTAAATAAAAATAATTTTTTTAAAACCACTGTTGTGCTGCCCATTCCTTTAAAGGAAAACTTCCACTTGGGTAGTCAGGATTTAAACTATTTATACATGCAGGTCGGGCTTTGGTTCTATTTAGCGGAACATCTTACGTTAAGTTTTAAATAGTATCCCAGAAAAAAAAATACTTTAAAAAATATTCTAACTACTGCCGGGTGCTCCTGTGAACATAACACAGGCGTCCTGGAGTTTCTTCGTCTAGTATGCACGCCTCCATACTTTTCTGCCTCCTTCCCACCTGCCCCAGAGCGCGGATGATGGTGACATCATTCAGCTCTTGGGAAGTCTCGCACATGCGTGGTGTACATCACTATGACTTCCCGGGACATCACGATCTCTCGGGGCAGATGAGTGGGAGGGAGAAAAGAATGGAGGCGTGCATAATTACTATATGAAGTAAAGTAGTTTTTCTTTGGGATTCCACTTTTTAAACCCAAAAACATGTTCCATTAAATAGAACTAAAGCCCGACTTATGTATAAATAATTTAAAGCATGACTACCCAAGTGGTAGTTTTCCTTTGACTATTTTAGAAGGGCTCTAGTCCATATCCTAGGGTGTACTCCTATTTTTTTTGGTGCTGTTGTTATTTTTTGGTGAATTTGAAGTCAGTATGGTTTAGGGCTGAACTTTTATTTAAAACTGTTCCAAGAAAATCAAGTTTTCACACAGTTGTTGGTCAGTACTACACATTTTACACAGTGCAAGCAGGAGGCTTGCTTGTACAGGGTAGCAGCTCTGCTTGGAAAGCGAGCATGCTGTTTTTGGCATTAGAATGTGGGTGTGAATTTTAATTGTAGTGTAAACCATTTCTTCTGTCAAAAGCAGCCTCATGGTAACATTTACCTTAAGTTGCTGGATAAAGTGTCATCAGCTATCTCTACATCACATACATGAAATGAAGCATAATTAGAGGCATTGATATCAAACCTGTTACTTTAAGAGCATTTGTCCTATCAGTGAAAGCTTCATTATGTTCCACAGAGAGACCATTGTTAGCCATGAGTGTGACATACATTGAAGTCAATCACCACTAAGTGTTAACAGCAGTTGTTGCGTTTTAAATAGATGTTAAGCTGCTACAAATGATAAATTCACACACATACATATTGCTCCTAGTAAACTCCACATCCTACGAGTAAACTGAAACAACAGCTTTATTACAGACATTCAAGTGTTTTATGCCAAAAACAACCCCATTCCAAAAAATGGAAGAGGTTTATCATTGTAGAATTTTTGGCAACAATCTGTCTAGGGAATATTCGAGCAGCTCATCATTTATATGAAGTGATATGTGTAGAAACAATGGAATTGTGTTAGATCAACAATAATGCCCATGAGCTGTTATTGCTGATCAGAACCATTGACCTTAATGGGAACAAGCTGCTATGTAAAATACAGGCCAAATGGGGCCAAATAGTGACAGGTCTAAAGTTAAAGTATACATTGTGGTGCATTATATTTATATTACTAAGTAAAACTTCCTGAAAGCAATGAAACTAAGCAATACATGTTTTGTATAGGATCCCAATTAAAACACTCATTGTATTGGACCTATGAAATTTCTCGGCAAGGAGGAGGAGCTGTGACCTAAGAGCACAGCGTGGTGAGAACATACCCCTAGTGCAGCTGGAGACGCTACAATCTTGGAATATAGATGCATTTTATCATAGTCATTCTGCTACTGATATGTTAAATGTGTCAAAACTGCATATTCCCTCTGGTTGATGGGGTTAGATTGGTTTTATAGGTATGAAAAAAATATACATTCTCCCCCTTTCCTGCCATTGCAAATTACAGAGCAATGAATAAAAACTTTTTCCTGGTCCCCTGTTCTGCCCATGTCAAAAGCTTATTTTTTCTTAAAGGGATAACTTCTTGTGACTGGACAACCGCTTTAACTCCTCTTCGGCTCAAATTGCACAAATTACTATTACAGATTATATTTCTATGACCCCTGTTTACAAATCACTGCTTTGATTTGTGACTCTAAATTAGAAATTGATAAGGAGGTGAAAATAGCCACCACTTGTATTTCCCACAGTATAAGCTACATTACTGCACATGGAATAAAGGCTTAGGAAATTATAGAGAGCAGATGCTTTGTTATAATTTGCTGCTGCTGTGAACAAGCTTAAAAAACACATTCTGAGATATTTCTAATTTGAGTTGTTTGTAGAATAATAGCAGCGTGCGGGATACTGATCTGTAATTTAACCCAGCGGTAAACATAATAACAGACAACACATTCATGAAACAATTTTAACTTTATGTGAGTTAGACTTTTCACAGAAAACAATTGTTGGTGATGTTTAAAATGTAACTAAAATCTTAACTTTTGGCCATATATATGTCCCCATAGGCGGCTATGGCACCCAGACAATGTGCTGTGCCCGCAAAAAAGATAGAGCCTGCTCTATCATTGGCTGTAAGAGCGATTGTGCGTCACTATTTTTTATGGAGTGGGGCGGGGGAGCAGTACTTACAACCCCTCCTCTCCAGCGTGCCTGCTGCATGTGCATCTGGCTACGAGCAGGAGTGCATATGTGTGTGATTGTCGTCTTAATTCTATAAATCAATAATTATAATACAATGATGGGTAAATGGTTTCTCCCAGACTAAATTCACCTCCTTTACACAAAATACAAATGGTGAATAGTGTATCTAAGACTTAACTTTTAATATGATCAAAATAGTAAAAGATAAATTCCTGGTGCAAGGTTATTGGCCCAAAATATCCAAATGCAGCATACATACACAGCTAGAAAACTACCAACATTTGTAAGTTAGTTGTTGACCATTGTTGGTAGTTTTCTAGCTGTGTAGCGATGTATGCCGATATTTTTTTCAATATACCTTGCACCAATGTGATTTTAAGGAATTTATCTACTACTATTTTGATCATATTAAAAGTTAAGTGTTAGATACACTATTCAGCATTTGTATTTTGTACAAATCAATTATAAATAGTAAAGATTGTGATACTTTAATATGTTCCTTTGTCCCTTTTTTCCTGCCTTTCTTCCTTATTTAAGCAATTTGTGTAAATCAGCGTTGTAGCTTTTGACAGTACATTGCAGTCCATGGCAGTGGCATAACTAGAAGCTGATGGGCCCCAGTGCAAAGTCTGTGCCAGGCCCCGATTATAATGTATGGTTTATAATAATAGTCTTCTCATATGGGAAAGTGACACCATAAGGGCCCCCTAAACCCTTTGGGTCCGGGTGAGACCGCAACCTCTGCACTACCTCGAGTAACGCCCCTGGTCCGTGGGCTGTTGTTTGTGGCTTGTACGATATGGGCATGTGACCAAAGCTTACACTGCCAATGTCAATTGAAAAGACTGCTAGGGGCAGGAATAGGACCTGCTGTATAATTGGCAGTGCCAGGAGTCAGCACAGTCAAAGTACGGTTCATGCACTTTGAATGTGCCCAATAGAAAGCTATGGTGCCATGTGCTAGTCACAATTTGTGCAGCTAACTCATGACTGACTTACACATACATGTACATGAGGCCTTATACTTACCTTGGTCGAGAGCGCTCAGCACCTGCACATGATCAACTCAGCAGATAATCTTTTAACAAATTTAGTTACATTGGAAAAAAATATATATTACAGGTTTAGACATAACAATTCATCTCAATAAAACCTCTTATGTATTGCAATGAAAATTATAGTAATGTATATTATACCCTTCATGTATGACATTTATATAATGTGTAGGCACAAAATGCAGAGTGTTACAGTACATTTTGAAATGTGGGGATATCCTGTTCATCCTTTATATAAAGCGATTTTTCCTGCTTTGTGTATAACAAATGGTAATATGTAATTTCTACATTATCATTCTTGTACTTTTAACAGGTACTTGTATGCAAGAAGATGTTTTCGATATCTCACTGCTATGGACTTTTTGCATTAGTTTTGTACCAATGGCTTGGATTGGCATTTTCTCTTAATCTTGAGGATCCAAACGTGTGTAGCCACTGGGAAAGGTAAGTCTGTATTTCATGGAAAAATTGGTGTCAAGCTGATATGATTCTAACAGAAATGACAACACAGTGCCAGATACACCCCCATTGGGGTAAGAACAAACCAGTGACTGATTGTGAGTCCCATTGGGGACAGGGACTGATTTGGCAAAGTTCTTTGCAGCGCTGCATAATGCGCTATATAAATAAAGGAATAATTATTATTAATTATTATTAATAATCTACGAGTATTTTAGCACTGCCGGGCAGGAATCCTTGGTACTCCAGTGCACCAGTCTGTAACTGGTCATTATACTCATTATATAAACAGCAATTTAGTAATATATTCCACCTAATATATTCCACCTAATATATTTAGTAATATATGCCACCTATTTACTCCAGAAACTGCCTTGGACAGTACAGCAGAACAGATCCTCAGGACTCCCATGTAAACTTAAATGTTGCATTCAAAGTTGGACATAAAATTAAGGACCATTTATAATGGTGTCTCACTCTCCATCTGTTTCACCATTTCCCATGAACTGATTTGTGTGAAATGTTTCTGTAAACAGAAGCATATGTTACGGGAAGGATCTCCAGGGATATGTCATTCCCATATATATATCCTACTTTATGACCTTCCTATACCAAGGTTCTGGGTGTAACCAGGTATAAATCATATGATCAAATCTTGCATTTATAATAGAAAGCTTTGGTTCCATCCTAGCATATCCTGGAATCAGAAGGTCTGGCGTGGTTATGAACAAAAGATCTTTTGGTGTTTTAAAATTTTAAATGGAAGCTTTGATACATATATGCTGGATAACTTTATCTCACCAGTCTTTTATCTAAGGATTCAAGTCCCAACTAAACATGAAACCCCTATGCAGCTCCATGTTAAATTAAAATTTGGATCCCAGTGTAGAGTGACCAGTGATCTCCCAATTATTAGTTTGCCTTATAGCAGTAAGGGGCAACAAGATTCATAAAAAAGGCCCAAATCAGCATGACTGTGGGCATTACATTTCATTAGTGATTAAAGAGAAAGTAGTTATATGAAGCAAATAACTGAGTTTTTCTAACTGGAATTGATATTCCATACAAAGCAATGCTGTACTGTATATGTAACCCACTTATTGTACATCTTTTCAGTTATTCTGTAACAGTTCAGGAATCGTATGCACATCCATATGACCAGGTTTATTACACCAGCTGCACGGATATTCTGAATTGGTTTAAATGCACAAGACACAGGTAAGCCATTCATTACTGTAATCTTTACATAGACATTCCATTTTCCCATGTATATTTGCATGTAATGCCTTACATGGATTTGAGAAAGCATTCTGGAAATGTGAAAAAATGCATATTTGATTTGGTCAAGCCACTCCCTGTTGCATTTGCAACATGTGAACGTAGCCCCAGTGTGGGGATCCTTAGGAAGTAGTTGCACAAAAATTTGCAACTTTTGAAAATAGTTGAAAATCCAGTACAGACATTAATACTTCATGTTCCACATTTCTCAAACTGACATGCAAAAAACATCTGTAGAGCTCCTAAGACACTATAAAAAACTGTTGCAAGATGCCTACCTAATGATAAATCCCCCTATTGACTGCCAGATAAAACTTCTTTCAGACTGAAGTACCCATGCATTCCGAACTAATACAAATTGTTCATCATTTCCCATTTGTAACTTTTTAGTCCTCTCATTTTAATGTTTCATTGATTGCTGATGTTTAATTTTTGTTAATCGAAAAGGCTCAAATGTATTTATACATTTTGTAGAAATGAAAAAAACAAAAAAAAACAAACCTAACACATTTGTTGACTCCACTTTCAGGGCCATCAAGACCCTGAATATGGAGTGCTTATGCACAAAAATCTGCGAAATTTCAAAAGGTGCAGTTGATAAATGTAAGAACTGCTTAGTGAGTAAGCCAAGTCCACTTCTCTGAAAAATTTCTATGATGAGGCAAGTCAAACCAAAATTAGATACACACCATAGAAACCATTATAAAATTTGCAAAAGGAAACTAAACTTCTGTACAATTCACTTACAAAATGGTTCCTCCCCCAGTGTATTTTCTAGTATTTAATTGGCATGGACTTTCTTAAGAAAAATTAAATAGGACTTAAAAAAATAAAGAAAAGACTGGATACAAATGTACCAAAAAATCATCCATTAAATATGGAGGAAATGTATACCATTCTGAAGTGCAAAAATATGGATTTCTAGTGATATATTTTTTGTATTTCTCACAGAATTAGTTACCGCACTGCATATAGACGCGGAGAAAAAACTATGTATCGACGCAAATCTCAATGTTGTCCTGGGTTTTATGAGAGCAAGGACGTGTGCGTGCGTAAGTATTTCTTCAACTGTGTGAAGTATATGTGCAGTTGTCCTACAGAAAGCACCTAGGTTTGGTGAGGAAGCTGTAATAACATTATAGTCTAACACATAATTGCCTTGAGAGATCCCACATTAATGTGGTATATAGTGCAGTGACCACTCATTATTTATAGCATGTACAGCCTGGGGCCATGATGACATGGTGGGTTGTGAGGTTTTATTGATGCCAACGGCTTATGGATGTGGTCATGGATGTGACCAAGGAACATTTTTCAGATCATACCAGATGGAACACATGGAATTTCCCACATCCCTTACTGTGGGCTCATCACAGACACTTAATTTATTTCTCATACACAAATGGCAACATCTTCTAAATTCAGTGGATGGTGTCTGACTATGTCCAATGGCATGGTCACATTTCTAGTTAATAGGGACACTGGGGGAGATTCATGATAAGTTTCTAAGGTAAAACTGTTCCAGTTGCCAATGGAAATCAACCAGAGCTCAGCTTTAGTTTTCTAAACAACTGTGGGAATATGAAAGCTGAGCTCTGATTGGTTCCTAGGGGCAACTTGAACAGTTCTGCTCTAACAGACTTCTGATAAATAAGTTTGTAAATGCCAATGGACATCAGATTTAGTATCTTATTTTGTCAGTGTACATATATGTTTGCAATAATCATTCAATTATATGAACTGTTTCACTAAGATCCTCTATGATCTACCAGGCTTATTGGGTCCTCCAAAGTGGTTCCCAGAAGTGCATCTTCTGTGCAGTACACCCCACTGTATCACATTAAAGGGGTTTTCCCTCGTCTATTAGAAGCTGGCCTACTGTAGCAAAGTTGTGTAAAAACAAAACCATCGTCCCAGCAGCTGGCCTTATGCCTTATATGACTGAAACCAGTGATTGGTTGCACTGATACACTTTGTATACAGTCACCTACCTGCTGTTATCATGTAAAAAGTCCTAAAGAGGGGCATTGGTGGGCAGTTTTGCATCTCTTGCCTTTATGAGCCTTGGTCCTAGGAGCCCTGTCAGTTACCTGCTCACTGGTTTTTGTCTTGTACTTATGTTCTCTTAGCTTTGATAGCCAAGAACACATGTCTAAAGAACTGCTTATAGAGAGCCAAGGGACCCGCCTACATCAGGGCCCCCCAGTGGATTCACCTGTGGACCAGGTGTGCATTAGACAAGCCAGTTATTTAGGAAATTGGTGAATTCTACTTTTTATCATCCCTGGCATGTATTGTGGCACAGCACTGCTACTTTTGAAAGCTAAACACATAAGTTATAAGCATCAATATCTTAGAAGAGACTGCAGCAGACAAGTGCTTGATGGATATGATTGACACCCGCGAGGATGAATGCATCCATTATAATTTCTAGCACAGAAATAGGGAAGTCTCTATTTCCTTCAGGTTGGATGTACACGCTTCTATTACGTGACACTCAGGAAGTGACTGACATGAGCAGATGTCTAGACAACAGCAGCGTCCCTAGAGTTCTGTACAGGATTTCTACTAAATGTGTAAGCATACTGATCACAGAGGAAAAAGTACAGAGGGTATTCTCACAATGTGTACTTGTAATAATGCACGGATTTAGTGACATCCATCCTTGTCTGTGGAACTATAATGCTGGCTATAAACTTTAGGTAGTTGATGAATACTTATACAAGCCAAAACTATTCCAATCCAAATGCATATGCCCATCCTTTCTCTGGCATCTGGCACTGGGAGAGAATCAAGAAGTCCTATTCACATTACACAGTTTCTTCTGGCTGTGTGCTATGTGTATGGCCAGCCTTAGAAAAGAGTGTAATTTCCTAGGACTTGTAAATATAACCATATAATTGATATGTAACATCTGTACAGTATAATACAGAATAGTCTGCAATGTAAAATCGGGTTATTACTAAATACAGATTGGTACCAATGTTTTATACAGTTGTAGTTGTGTGCGTGGTCCTTTGTTTGTATACAATACTGAAGGGTACAAATCAGGACACATTGCTAAGAAATGCCATAGCTTAAAACCACATAACAATACATTTATATAACACCATTATATTTAGCAGTGCAGTACAGATCATTTGGCCCATATGCGTATGCTATACTGATTTTAAAAATGTCTTTGTCAGAATTCTGAATTATTGCAGTAGTTTATATAAGTTTAATTCACTTTACCTGTCTCTCTGCCAACCGAATGTGGGGAAACTGGGGAAAAGGTAGGGGGCAGCTGCAGCCTGTGTGTGCCTGTCTCAGTCTTCCCCCTCCCCCACCCTCATGCAGCTCCCTCCACCTCTCCACTTCCTGTCATGTGCATTGAGCAGACAGGTAAGGGAGGGGAATGGTGTGGAGGAGAGGAAGAATGCATGAGGAAACATAAGCACACATAGTTTGTTAACATTAGGGAGTAGTAACCCCTTTAAAGAAAATCTACCATCAAAATTCATCATCATAAACCAGGGACACTTACTCATAAATTCAGGCACCCTGACTTGGTAATCTTCTTATATTTGTTATCCATGGCCTTCTTCTTTCTAAATTCTACTTGTATAATTATGCCAATGAGTCTGAGGGGCTCTGGTGTGTGTTTCCAGAGCCCCTCAGTGATGTCTTTTCTCTGGCTTGACAAAGAATTGTGTTGTATCGAAACCTTGCAGTTTTTGTCATTGCAGGTTTTGGCTGTTACAATGAGCAGAACAGGTCTCCCCTCCCCCTCCACTTCCTGCTGCTGCTAGTTTATACAGGGAGAGTGAGGAGGGAAAGAGCAGGGGAACGGGGAGACATGTTCTGCTCGTTATAATAGCCTTTGGATCTGCAGCACTGAGAGGCTCTGAAAACACCCACCAGAGCCCCTCAGGCTCAAGCATAATGTTAAGTTTATTATACAAGGAAGGAGGCCATGGATAACAACTATAAGAAGATTAATACGGTCAGAGTGCCTGATTCTAGTTTTTCTGTAAGTGTGGTTTATCATGACAGATTTTGATGGTGGATTTCCTTTAAAGTTCTGTACTTTGAATTTATTGTAATGATACATTTTACATAGATTGAGAAGCTGAGCTCATAATTGGTACAATTTAATGAAATGGATTAGTCCTGCCATATGTAACAATAGAAGCACATTTAATACTACATAAACACAACCATAGTGTCCACGGCCAGCTGCTGTGCCCAAGCTTTCCCCTCCGATGGTGACTCTGGATGGCAGCAGGCCAGTAAAGTGAGCCAAACTCAAATAATAAGCTAACTCACAGTGAGAGGGGGAACTGTATTAAGTTCTGGATTAACCCTTTAGTGCTAGAGGGAAGCTACTGACTCCCACTCCTTTATTATACGGATCACATAGTCCTGCTTGGATTTCAGAGAGAATTCCTAGTAAAAGTCTCCTCAATCTGAATTTGGCATTGTGAATATTATTGTATAAGCAGCTGTTAAAACATAACGCTTCATGCTGTATCACATCCCTAATCGTCAAGCTGGAAGCTACAAAGTGCTCATTCACCTCAGATATTGCAATGAACAGCCACATTAGCATAATTTACATAAACTATACCAAATTGGGAGTATTTAAGGATTATTCTCATAAAAACAACTGCAGCGTATTGCGATTGGGACAGGAGTGTTGGTTAATAAATTATCCTAATGTTAATGTAGTGAAGCTGTATTGCTGCATCTCCCCCTTTTAAATGGGGTATCATTTACTTCTCTATAAAGTGGGTGGTCCCAGTGCTACTAGGAGGGCAGATGCACTATTTAGAGGCATTTAGAAAGGTGTCATGAATAACTATGCTAACTTCACAGTAATTTTATGTCTGATTGATTTGGGAAATAGATCTTATACAGGGGTAGCAGGAGCCCAGGTTAGTCCATGCTAAATCTCTTCTTCTAGAAAGCTGACTAGAGGTGGAACTACAATGTTGCCATGTGCCATAGGGATTAGCACAAGCTTCTGTAGAAGATGCATGGCTGCAAGACAGAAGTTCTTCCCGATCTACAGGATAAAGAATTGCATGGTGATTGTGTGATTCTAACTGCAGAGACCACCAATCACTAAAACTGGACCCCAACAATTTGGAAAATGGGGATCTCGTTCTCACAAATAGGCAGAGCGGAACACATTTCGGGTTTCTCTATGTGAAAAGTGAAGATCCCAGCAGTTGGACCTTAAGTGATCACCTTGTTATTCCCTATCTTGGAGTCTCATCGGTATCACAACCCCTTAAAGACTGAGAATGACTTTGACAGGTCATAGTCATCCTTATCTCCCAACCTTGCCTGTTTAAAGGATTGTTTGGCAAAAGAGACCTCAGGGTGAAGGGAAATAGCTTATATCAATATCGATGAAAGTTGTCACTCCGACTAGCTCTTGTAGGTTTTTTTTTGTCAAATATACTGGGGCCAAATCTTGAACATGCACCACATATGTTAGGGGGTATGTAATGCTGCATATGTAACACTCATGCACTCTATGATATGTAAGGTGCTGCCGAATATGTTGGTGCTATATGAATAAAAATTAATATTAATGTTGGTGCTATATGAATAAAAATTAATATTATTATTACTGTGATAGAGGCCTATCTATCAGGCATCTATATATGATCAAAGCAACAGGCACTGAATTATACATTACATTAAAAATTATTCTCAGATTCTTTCCAGGAGTCTTGACTATTCTTACCCCTCTGATTGTAATACTGTTTTATTTTACAGTGTATTTCTATAGTCACATTTTTGTAGAAAATAATAGAGTAAAGATCGAAACTAAGGAAAAATATTTAAATGATAGAAAATTACAAAGAGATGAGCGAATGTCATGTAATGAAGTCCTGATGTGCTGTAGAACATTTGGTGCTGTTTGGTTTACCCTTCTCTTTTCTTTGATGTGTGACAGCTCACTGTGCTGATAAATGTGTTCATGGCCGCTGCATAGCTCCCAACACCTGTCAGTGCGAGCCGGGATGGGGAGGACCCAACTGCTCCAGTGGTAAGTACAGCTGCTGCTGCCTGTCTCCTAATGTCCCTGCTCTTCTGTCTGGGAATAAATCTGTGTTTACAGTGTAAATGATTTACCGTGTATTCAGAACTTTTTTATATACTGTATACCGGCTATACAGTCCATAGTAGTCCCAGGTTAAAGCGGTTCTCCAGAATTTTAATCCCAATAATGCTGTAGGTCTCATTTCCAAACTTTTGGTGACATCGGTCTTATTGTATTGTCCTACTTGATTATATGTCATCACTTAAGAGCAAAGTTAAGGCAAGGCTCACATCATCCCTCCGTTGGAAGGCTATGTCGTGATATATTGCTGCAGAAGTCCTTATGTGGGGATACACCCAGAGGGAACGCTTAGCAGAGGCATAAGGATGGGTGCAATACAATTGTATCCATCCCCCATAGGCTATTTTGGCATTTGCTGAGTGTCAATTGCGTTTTCCAGGAGGAATCAGGAAGGAAAGATGCAGCCTGGTGCATTTTTTCATCCTGTTGGATCTGTAGTATGCTGAGAAGACTAAACATGCCCGAATCTGCCGGCACATTAAGAGTCCAAAACATGTCCAAAAATCGAGATGTGAACCCAGCCTTATACACAGGTTGCCTCCAGCACTATGTCTTAGCTGCATGAGATGTTGTCAGATGGCCCATGTGATGTGCATGTGATGGGGAGCATGTACAAGCTCATGCTGGCTAAGAATAAGAGAACTAGATATTAACCACACTGCTGCTGTAAGAGGGCGCAAAGCATTGTGGGAAAAGTAGTTTGGAGTAGTAGACAAAGTGAAACAGTTTGCAGCAGATACATTGGATGGATAGAATGCACAGATTTGTGAACACATAGGGGCAGATTTACTTATCCGGTCCCGTCCCGATCCCGCGGTGCATTGTCCGATGTGGATTCAGGTCCGCTGCGATTCACTAAGCTCATGCATCCGAGTTCCTTCCTGTGTCGCTGCTGCGCCGAGGTCCGCCGGAGTTCACCTGCTTCTTCCTGGTGCATGTAAGTGCTTGATCTTGCAACACAAAACCTTTTTTAAATTCCCCGGTTTGTCCAAATTCGTTGGGTTGTCCCACGGCCACGCCCCCCGATTTCTGTCACGGGCGAGCCGGCGCCGATGCGGCAAAATCCGATCGCATGCGTCAAAATCCCAGGGCAATTCAGCGCAAAACGGATATATTTGGGAAACCCGACGAAAGTGCGGCGTTCGGACCCTTAGTAAATGAGCCCCATAGTGAAACATCTTAATTACACTGGTTTAATAATGGTTTAATAACCTCTTTAAGTGAATGTGAAAAATTGCTGTGTGCAGTCCAGTATTTTGCCACATGGCTTAATGAAATGCAATATTTTGTAATCATCGCTATGGCCATTCTATTAGACAGGAGAGCATATTCACTGATCGCTTATAGATTAGCAGATGCCACACAAATGCAACTCGGCCTTGAAAATCAAACTATATCGTCAGTTTTTTGCATTGTATTGTCCGTGTAAAGATACCTTAACTTTTAAAAAGTATTAATTTATGGGCTAATAATCTATTAACCTGATATATAGTTAAAAGTTCATATTTCAGTAATGAGTGTTTGTGACTTTATCAGTAATGGGATATACACAAATATTTTCAGGAAAATCATTAGTACATAAATGCCATTAAATTGTTTAAAAAGTGCAGTGTTTTTCATAAAAAGCTTAAGAAGTCTGAAAAAAAAAAGTAGTGTAAAGATCTAAAGTTGTATTTGTGTTGAGTCCTGTGTAATGGTACAACCTGATTGCAACGTGTATTTGTTTATTGATTTGTACACAGAATGATTTATTGATGTATAATTTATGTACTATGTATTACTTATCTTGGTGTGTGGTTCTTTTTTTTTGGCATTACTCCATTTCATCTGTAAAAATATCAGCCACAAATTGCTACAGAATTAAAGCGTAGCTGTCTTGGTTAAGTTGTTAGTATGACTCATGGATATTTACTGTAGTTTCCTGCATTTAAGTTATGGACAAATACTTGCAAGGTTGTAAAGGTTGAATTAAAGGGTTTGTCCAGGACCTATCCCCCTGCAAATCAGGGATATAGGAAGAAAATGAACCAGGAAGCAGACAGCTCCATTCTCTGATTAGTGGTCAGACTGGGTTACTCCAGATCAGGTCTCATGTACCAGAATGGGAACCGAGTTCTGGTGACTAGTGTTGAGCAGTCCCAAACTTTGCTGCTCTTGGTTCGTACAACCCACCTGCCGTTAATGCCCTCAATCAGTGCTGGCACCAATCATGGGCATTAACTCTGTAAGTCACCATCAGCATTTAAATCACAGTGACCTTGTGTGCATTTTGTGAAGAATTGTCACTTTCTGATGATTTCACCTAGAGGGACAACCCTCCACAAAATGGTGGCTCTCAGCGGGTGCCACTGCGGGTGCTGCCGCAGTACTTTAAACAGAAACTTTGCCAGCGGCACCTAAACAGTTAACAGTTAAACAGTTTACACCCGTGATCAGGGCACAAACAGGATTTAAAATTTGGGTTCGCCTGAACTTGATGGGTCTGCTCATTACTTGGGGTTAACCCTTTAAGCCCCTACACTGAGAACGAAATTGTCTGCTAGGTGTCAAATCCTTACAAATCTAATATTAAAAACCTATCTTTAAAATACATCAACAATATTTTTAACCCAGAAAATTCCTTTAACTAGATATTAGAAAACATTCCTAAAGAGGTATGTGAAGTAATTCTATGTTAAATTGTCCACAGTCAATCAGCTGCAGGAATATATTCGGTTCCAGCCCTATCTAGAGCCACGGGGATCCTGTGGCACCTCCATAATGTGTCTGCATTCCAGACTATGTCCTGCATTGACATCTTGTCATTCAGTAGAGGATTATAAAGAAATGAACAAACTGCTCACTGGGTGCTGAATCAGACTTCGAGACATTGGTTTGGAAAGATTCCAGTGGTTGCACAGACATACAAATTCGTATCTTGTTTCATTGACTGGGTTTTTCTAAATCTCTCTATGTTATACAGCAGTAACACGACTAGCAACTAGACAATGGAGGCTCCTAATTTGGTTTTACAGTGTTAATGTTCTACTTCTGAGGTCTTGTCTGGAACGGCTCATAGAAGTCTTATATTTACAGTAATAAAGCACAGGCTCCTGGCATGTTATAGGCCCATAAAATATATGTCATGAATATAGCTTAATAACAATACAACAAGAAGTCATCATTGTTATTATTGAAAAGTACCATAGTTGATCCCACATAGCCTAATAGTCCTAGCAAAAAAGGGCAAATCCAGATAACAAATTCAGCTCTGCATCATTAGGTAAAGATACAAGAAAGTTGTGGCATCTCACAGTCTATGGCTTCTTCTGGTCTTTTTTTACCTGGTAACAACCAAAAAATCATAGATGCACTAAATTTACTATAAAGGAAAATAATACTATAAGGATTTTAGATGTCGGCAACATAATTGCCCCTTGGAATAGCAACATATTGCAACTACCCAAGAGAAATATCTTTTCCTCTCACCATGACAAATTGACTACTGTCTGGACCTATGACCTAAAGGTATTGGATAACAATAATTACAAAATATGGGAGAGGGTTAACTTACCCAACTCTATAATGATAATTAAATAAAGGGTCCATCACTGAAATAGCAGTATGCATTCTGTGCAAAGACATCATTCTATCGTCAGTAATAAGCAACAGAGATGTAACAATATAGTTGTAAGTCTCCATATTAGGTTATAGAGTAGATTGCCCTGTACTTCTGTCTCACTCATATGCTGTGATCTTAATATTATTCTTTAAATTACAACTTTTTGTAGATTCATTGTGCAATTCTAAAAGTTGTAGTCAGCAGCATAGTATAAAAATGAGAGTAAATGATGGGTGGATAATAAGGCTTCTAATAAAATATGCTAACACTGGAATACACACGTTGACATGAATGTGCAGTAAATTAGTCTAATAAAGATTTATTGAGCAAACACAATAGAGCAGTCGATTTAATGTGACCAGATAGCAGACGTGTTGAACTCATCCCTTGGAGGGATTCTATCGAGCCATCCATCAGGCAGGATCAGGATCACTTAGAAAATACTATTCATGAACTTTCAAGGCTCTAACATTGATTCGGCTCATTCTATTTGGTATCAGGGAAGTAAAAACAGAGGAATCAACAAGACCTGCTACAGGATCTATTGTTGCTGTATTCATATTGTTGGGAGCTCACTTACTTGTCATCCAGTATATTCTCAAATTATTGTTAAATACAACAGTGAAAAATGATTCTAAGATAGTTCACATGGAGAACTACCGTATATACTCGAGTATAAGCCGACCCGAGTATAAGCCGAGACCCCTAATTTTACCACCAAAAACTGGGAAAACCTATTGACTCGAGTATAAGCCGAGGGTGGGAAATGGATTGGTCACAGACCCCCCGCCCCGTATATAGCCAGCCAGCCCCTATAGTATACAGCCTGCCCCCAGTAGTATACAGCCATCCCAGCCTGCCCCCAGTAGTATACAGCCACCCCAGGACTGCCCCCAGTAGTATACAGCCACCCCAAGTAATGGCCCCAGTAGTATAACGCACTGGCCCAGCTTGCCACCACCAGTAGTATACAGCATGCACAGTTTGCCCCCAGTAGTATACAGCACTGCCCAGCTTGCCCCCAGTAGTATACACCACCCAGCTGCCCCCAGTAGTATACGCACTGCCAGCTTGCCCCCCAGTAGATACGCACTGCCCAGCTTGCCCCCAGTAGTATACAGCCTGCCCAGCTTGCCCCCAGTAGTATACAGCCACCCCAGCCTGCCCCCAGTAGTATACAGCACTGCCCAGCTTGCCCCCAGTAGTATACAGCACAGCCCAGCCTGCCCCCAGTAGTATACAGCACAGCCCAGCCTTCCCCCAGTAGTATACAGCACTGCCCAGCCTGCCCCCAGTAGTATACAGCCCAGCATTAAAAAAAATAATAAACTTATATACTCACCCTCCGGTGGCTCCGATCTGCAGCGCTGCTCCCCCAATGTCCGCGCGGGTCCTCTTTTGGCTTGTATGACGTCATCAGCGGCGCCCGGGAGACAGCAATGGCAGCGCCCAGTGCGATGTACAGGAGGCAGAACAGGCGCCGGGAAGCCAGAAGAGGACATCGGGGGAGCAGCGCTGCAGAAGAGGCATCGGGGGAGCCAGAAGAGGACATGGGGGGAGCAGCGCTGCAGAAGAGGACATCGGGGGAGCAGCGCTGCAAAAGAGGACATCGGGGAAGCAGCACTGCAGAAGAGGACATCGGGGGAGCAGCACTGCAGAAGAGGACATCGGGGGAGCAGCGCTGCAGAAGAGGACATTGGGGGAGCAGCGCTGCAGATCGGGGCCACCGGAGGGTCAGTATATAAGTTTATTATTTTTTAAGTACTTTTTAACTCGTTGTGACTCGTGTATAAGCCGAGGGGGCGTTTTTCAGCACATTTTTTGTGCTGAAAAACTCGCTTATACACGAGTATATACGGTATGTTCATTACTGCTCAGTTTAGATTTATGTTATGGATCATGAGTATAAAAAAGCTTTAAAATATAAAATATCTTTGGTACAATAAAATAATTTTAAAAATTCGAAGGTACTTACTAGCCCTGTCTATCTTGGACTGTTTGCAATCTTGCCTGGTCTCCTTTTCCTAAAAAATAAGATGTTTTACATACTGTATACTACATGCTTATGTGCTGCATGCACTCCAGGGGGCATCACCAGTACCCCTCCAGGCTCTGGCTGCACAGGTAATAAAATGCTCCTTTTTAAAGACCCTGCATCAGGGTGCAAAGTGGAATCAGATAGTACATTTCCTTAAATATGGCTATACATATACAAATGTGTGGGATTCACAATAAATATACAATTTGGACATATATGACTATTATGTAGGTAATAAATCCCACAAGAATGACCTCAAACTGTTATTAATTCATCATCACTTTATTTTACTAGGCATGAATAAGATGTAGCATAAGGAAAATGTAGCATGCACAGTGTTATAATTAGGCCTCACCTAGAACATATAGTTACTTGCAAGTACTCATTTTCAAACTTCTCCTCCAGACTTTGATGTGCTGTGATCACATTTCCCACCTGTTCCCAAAGTGCCACACACAGATTGTATCAGTTTAATAATGCACCTCATAAACCACAGTGTCTACAGCTAATCTTCAGCAGCCGCTACAGAGAAATTATATGGCTGTCTGCTATTCTATGGAATCCAATAGCTGGACCTGTGGTTATTGCATTGGCAAGTGGGTGTTGTCATGGTGAGACAAATGTTTTAAAGACATTTTCCAAAATCAATGTCCAAATCCGGCCAAAGGGAAACAATGGAGGATATGTATTATCGTATCAGCGCCTAAAAAATGCTGGGATCTTTCATTTTTTTGGGACGCAGAATTGTTTGCTGATTATTTATAATGAGTTTGCGCCAGAAAGAACAGATGTTTCCGACTATCCCGACTCCTCACTTTTTTTGGCGCAAGTGAGCATAGCCTAACTTTTCCACATTATCCTCCACATTTATGTGTATTTTGTCAACATTTTTAGGTGCAATTTTTGGCACACAATAGATCAGGAAAAAAATGTTCAGAGAACAATATTATGGTGCAGTCCATGTAAGATTTTGACGCACATCTCATTGATGTCGGCATTTTTATTGCGCATGACTGACTAGTGGCTGTGCGCCACTTTAAAACATCGGGCTGTGCTTTCCAGAGACTGATCTCCGATGCCGACTGTCGTGCTTGCGCCAGAATTAGTAGATCACCCCCCCCCCCCCCCAATGTGATCAAAGAAAAAAAAATATTTTTGTGTTTCACCATATGCTCCCTCTTGGATTAATTTTGTGCAATTTTAAAAACCCCTCCTTTCATCACCATCAAACATATAATCTAGTTTGGAACATAATAAAACATTCTTCATCCCTCCATGAACTCCCTGCTACCTGGTTCCCTAGTGATCTCAGCTTCCTGGTAAAATTCTTGGAGATGCCCACTTATTCAGTCATAGCTGAGGCCGGTCATCACATGGTCTTCTGTAGGCATTTTGGTATATAGGTGTGAACCCAGTTAGTGTCTGAATTGGAGGTTACACTAGTTCATGAGCTATTCAAGCTATTGCTTGAAAAAGGTGATTCCTCACCAAAACCATGGAATAAAATATACCCTCATTTTTTGATGCGACCATGGGGTTTTGCTTCTTTTTTGGACTATATATATATAATTCAACACAACATTTTTTTTGTCCAATTAAGAATCGGATTTTCAAAATTTTGCGCTGCCATGGGAACAAGGATTAGCAAAAAACGTCATATATTATTATTTTTTTTTTTACTAGGTTGCACTATAGAACATTATATGCTAATATTATGCTAATAATAATAATAAGTATTTCTCTTACTTTTTTCACATATCATTACAGTGTGGTTGTATTCTGCACACTCATTCTCCACAGTAATAAAATTGTGATAGTAAATTTATATTTTCCTCTTCAGTCTACAGAATAAGAATTGAATTCCTTTATACAATAGACACATGTTACAATACATGCACAAGTGAGTAATAAAATTCCACCTCAGGAAATGGGTTTGGAGAGCATACTAAAGAAAAGGGACTACAAATCTTCAAAGAAGAAAAACAAAACTGCACATTTCTTTTGTGTGTGCCTTCATGGCTCAGAAAACATTGACAAAATGACAAAATGGCCTAGATTCCTCAATAGAAATCCTTCCATAGAAAACAGGACACTGCATGAGGGCACAGTTGCCACAGGGGTAGAAAACCTACAGTGCAGTAAATGAATCTGGGAGAAACAAAAGGTTGGAAATCAAATCCACATTTTCATATTGTTGTCTTGAGTTTCAAAGCAGACGTTGCTTTTATATAGGACATGGATTGTTTTTCATGCTGTGGCTCTAGATATTATAGTATCCTACTATTGGGTCAGTATCGGGTCTTTACTGGTTATACTACTAATTCTTTATTTATATAACTCCTACAGATTATGCAGCGCTGCACAAAGCTTGCGAAATCGGTCCCTGTCCCCATGGGGCTCACAATCTAAACAACCTACCAGTATGTTTTAGGGTGTGGGAGGAAACCAGAGGACCTGGAGGAAACCCACACAAACACAGAGAGAACATACAAACTCTTCGCAGATGTTTACCTGGGTGGGACTCCAGTGCTGCAAGGCAGAAGTGCTACCCACTCAGCCACCGTGCTAACTAGGTTCACTAAAAAAGTATAGTATCTGTAATGTAAGTAATCATATCGCAGTCTTTCAGGGCATTAGTGCCAGTCCAACCAGGCAAAGTACCCCATGACCCATTGTAACACATCATTAATATGAATGCATTATATAGATATTTATCTGCGCATATTCCTGTTCCACATTTTGCCACCTTATCCTACAGAAGGTTGAACATGAGTATTTGTATCCCGCACATAACATACACCATTTCTGTTTCCATGTGAATATAACATAACACACAACCTCATTTTCTGCAGAGGAGCTTGGATTTGTATGGCTGGAAATTTGGAAAGCCTGGTCACGTAGGAAGACACATAAGCGGAAATGTGCAAATTACATTTATGTTCCTTAAGAGATCATAACTGTAGACTACTTTCCAAGGGCTTCTCTACTGCCAAAGAAAATACTGAAGTGTAATGGAGTAAGACCATATGAAATAAGACTCATCGGTACAGGGTGGTAGACAGGCAACAGGAGGTTCCTTCAGGGAATACATTGTCGCCAAGAGGATAAATTACCTTACCATAATGGAGCGCTCAGCTACAAAACGAGGGGAACACAGACAGAGACAATTGGTTATAAGGTTGACCTTGAAGTTACAGAGCAGACCTCGTGGTCCCAAATCAGCTTGAATTGCATATGACTACTTGTAACCCAAATACATCTTTTCTTCAGATAAGCAGCTGTACTTCTTATGTTACCCACCAGCCATTACCAGCGCGCATCTGACATATTTCTGATAATTAGGTTTTATGCATTCGTTTTCAACAAATGGCTTTACAACAATTCAGTAGTAGTTATGATTAGGATATGTGTAGTGATTCTGAACTAACGCGTTATAAAAACGCAGAAGAAATACTATCACTGCACTATTACCAAATAATCAGTCAAGAGTCTGCCACCCATTTTAATCTATGCCAGAGTCAGCTGCTACTGTGATAACTGGGAAATGAGTTTTCCAGGGGATGTTGTCTGTTTTAGTATTACTTAAAGGGAAACTTTACCAGGTTTGTACTAGATAAGGTCACCCATATTGTACTTGCCCTGGTAAAGTTTGCCTGTAGTCTGTAGGAACGGTGGGTCACATGATCCGCTGGCAGCAGGACTTTCTGTGATGTCCAGTGTCCTGCTGGTTTCTGGGGGATGAGGGGGTCCGTGTACTAATTACTGTTTGCATGTCCCTGAATAATAACCACTACCACTAGTGATTAGGACAAGGACAAGGTGTGCCAAGGACATCCATGTGCCACTAAAACCACTTATATGGGAGTGCCAGCAGGACACGCACAGGAAATACTGAATCCTGCTGTCAGTGGCTCATGGCAGACTACAGGCAAATTTTACTGGGGTAAATATAATATGAGAAACCATAATAGGGTCTTATAAATTTTGTTATTAGTGGTCAACCGTTTTAAGGTTATTATTGAAATGAATGTCCATATACATATATGGGAAGACTAAGCCCATGAGGAGAAGAGGTGATAATTAATTTAATATATAGTTCATTTTTGTTGCTTATATAGGGAAGCACAGGTTATTTGTATTATGGAATAGTGTAAATTCCTGTGTAACCTGTTATGCAAGTTATTAGCTGTTTGCTATTTTGGCAAGTTTTTCCTCCGTGATATGGTAATTCTAATGCAGCCTACATTTGCAATACGGTCACTTACAGAGAGCTCATAGGATAGTCAGGAGGGTTTTATAACTTTGCTATAATTATTGTATGGTCATGGATGCTATATCACTGCACTCCTGCTCACATGGATGAGACCAGTATAATAACTTCAGCAGTTATCTATGGAGTGACATATGTACATGATGATCCATGTATCCTATATTACAGTGATAAAATCGAGCCATCGCAGAATCTGTTTTTATGTACGAACCATGTGAATTATTATTAGGTTAAAAAAAAGGAGTGTCAGTGAGGATGCAATCTAGGGACCACCAAAGCCCCTTTAATTTTACAAGTACATACCTGTATTTTGCCTGTCGTTGTTTGTACTAATGAAGAATCTAGTTTCCAATACTATTGTTGACCATAAAATAATAAATGTCAAAGTATAATAATTAATATTTGCCTGCGTGGGTTAGCTGATTCTATTATTAAGTTATCCTTTACCATAGAAGGGATTCCAGAGATTAATTTTAAAACCCTTTGCAAAGCTCAGTAGTAATGAAGTGATTAGAAAATGTGAGAGGTTTGCATGCCAATAATACCACACCCACGCTGGTACTTAGCAAAGAACTCAACTATAACTGAGTCATCTCTGCCCACTGGTGGTTTGGATATTTTATTTGGAACAGCTGAACCTTCTATGCTGTGCAGTGGTCATGTATAGTCCCCAGACTGGGCCGAGCGCAGGAATTTCCTGTCTGTCACTGCTATTTGTGAATTCAATATAAGAATTCAAATAAGAGGTGTAAAGTCCATAGACCAAAAGAATGTGCTAAGAAGATTTCCGGTGAGGAGATTTTAATACAGAATTTGAATGAATTACTGAACTGATTTACTTAGGATTTTTTATGAACATAAGTCTCAGTTCATTGCTTGCGATCTAACAACTCTTATATGATTGATTCATAATCCTGGTGTTCATTGCAATTCATGCATAAAAAAAAAAAACTTTGCAATTTCACCTGAATTTTATGTATACCTGGCTGCCATCAGCATTTATGGAAAATGGCACATTGAAGAAGACATGTAAACTGTAAAAGAAGTGCAAACCCTGTGCTTCACACATAGCTTTCCCTGCCTACTTTCCGTCACTGTGCCAAATCACAGGCAACTGGGCAACGATCCTTATCGTGGATATATAAACTGTAAGACAAACAGAAGAGATAAGATAGACGAAAAGCAAAGTCAAGCAAACTAAGCCCAAACCAATATGGTAGTGAGGTACAAAATTGTAAGGCATTAGAATAGTCAAAAGGAACAAACAAATCACCAAATAAACAAATCACAGAAAAGATGGGTAGAGGTAAGGTATGACAAAGAGCCAGAAGACTTGGCTAATAGGAACATGCATAAGGGAGGAAATAGAATATATGAAATGACTGGACACTGTACTAGGAGCTGATTGGTTCGGCCATCCACAATTTCAAATGGCACATGTGACAAACCCCCAGCTTCAGAGAGGCAGAAAGATGCCTCAGCTCTCTTCAGAACATACACCTGCGTGTGGTCCTGAGCCAAAGGAACACAAACTGCATAACTAGAACCTGCAGGAGTTCTTACATCATATCAATGTGTGTCATGCCTACAGTATTTTTATTTCTTTTTTATACTAGAAATGTATAAATACATTGAAAACTGGATATTACCATACAAGGGACATGTCCTTGCACAGTCTTAGACTACATTCACACTACCGTTGCCTGCCGTACTGTAGCACAGCGGGTACACGGTAGTGCCGGGGAGAGGAGGAGGGGGAGTGTGCTACTCACCCCCGCCCCTCTCCATAGCCTAACATAGAGACCGGCGCTGTATTCCGTTGAAAGATAGGACATGTCCTAACTTTCTACGGGGTACGGAGCGGTACAGTGCCACATGCGTGCAGCACCTTACCTCTCCTGTATGGTGCCATGAGGCCATTGCAATGTATGGGGGGCGTATATACGCCATATATACCTCGGCCATATATATGTCCCCCATACGTTCGTGTGAATGTAGCCTTACAGTGTAGAATGTAAAGGTACTGTATTCACTCACACTTAGTATCACCTAGTCATCAATGTATTCATGAAATTCTATTTAGAATAACATAAGAACAACACACAACATGCAATCGTGATCACAGATATTTATGAAGAATTATCCAGCATTTCATAGATTTTTCAAATGTGCTATCTGTCACTATATTAAGTGATAGGTATATTAGTTATAATAACTTAAGTTAGTTATATTAAGTTAAAGAATGCATTAGATTGCCCATGTTGTATGTCACATTAGTGGTATGTATTGGCTGATATGATTTGCATTTATTTATTTAAAAAATTTTAATTTGGTGAAGAATTTGAAAAATGTGCCGTTTTTTGATATCTAAAAGTTATGCTTATCATGCTTATCATACAGTTAGTCTAGCAGCTCATATTAGTTACTAATTAACATTTGTCCTATGTTGGCTTTTGTTGGTTTTTTTAACATTAATTTATTAGGACGTTTGGAGACTTACAAATCAAACATCAATTTTCCATATTTTCACCTCTCCTCATCTGTTGTAATAGGTTTCAAAATGCTATTAAAGCGGTACGTGTGACCTCACCCTGAGGGTGCAGTCACACATCGCGTTTAACGCACACGTTTAAAAACGCTTTGCAACAGCTGAAGAAAGATTTGGCTAATTCAACAGCTGTTAACACTTGCATTTATAAAACTCAACAGTTAAAGCATTGTTAACACATATGTTAACATCATGTTAACATATGTATTTGTTAACACAATGTTAACTCATGTGTTAATGCAAGTGTTAACAACTGTTTAATTAGGCAAATCTCAGCTGATGCCATGCTTTTTTAAACGCATGCGTTAAGTGCGATGTGTGACTGCACCCTCAGAAGTTACAAATTTATTTTTAAAAAAATGTAAATGCAAAAATATCTGAATTTTCAAAAAACAGGTTACTGTGCAAAATTTTAAACATTTAAAGCATGTGAAATAATTCCAATTTACATGTTAAAACAGGGTCCATGAAAAAAAACCTTCCTTTGCACCTGCCCTGGACCAGGGGCAGATTTGCGCCTGAAAAGTCGCAAAAATAAGCAAAAAAAGTGATACATAAGTGAAAAGTCGCACGGAACATCTGGAAAACAAAGATACATATGGCACACTGCACAGGGTGCAGCCAAGGCGTACTTGAAAAACGACAGCAAAAGTCGCAGTGAAAAGTCGCAAATAATGACACAAAAATGATTTGATGGACTTGCCTCTTTTATTTTGTCTACTGTAAAACTATAAAAATACTGATGACTACATCTATGATTTAAAAAGTATACACATTTTCAGTAAAATGTACAGTAGCTGAGATCAGCTAAAATGATATCCTTAAGTAGCTCACCAGATCATTGCATTTCTTCTACTACTCATGCTTTCATCACCATATCCTGGAACAATTAGGATCTCGAGTTGAAATTCCAGGACATTACAGTAATCTTTTCCTTGGTTGGGTGGTGCGTGCAATGTTGGCTGAGCAGGAACCAGATCCATAAAATGACATATGTGCCTAGACTCCACTGATCTAATGCTTTGTGCCATGCACTCATTTACACTGCTGAAAGATGGAGAACATGTGAAGTTTCAGTATTATTCTCGTTCTTCCACACATTGGTCATTTGTCAGGTGTTTTTTTTCACTGTAGGATTCTGTCCTGTAACTCAAAGACTATTTGTATCCACTGTTTAATGTTTAATGTCACTGTTTTTATACATAATTCAAACCATGTTTCAAACCTAGCTTCTTGATTATAAACAGATGTCAGTGTTAGTTTTCTATGTAGATGTTAGTTATAATTTTACCTACTTTTTGGCAGCTTGTGATGCCGATCATTGGGGGCCACACTGTAGCAGCAGGTGCCAGTGCAAAAATGGAGCGCTTTGCAACCCGATTACTGGAGCGTGTCACTGTGCTGCTGGATTCAAGGGCTGGCGTTGTGAAGAAAGATGTGACCAGGGGACATATGGAAATGATTGCCACCAAAAATGCCAATGCCAGAATGGAGCAACGTGTGATCATGTAACTGGGGAGTGCAGATGTCCCCCTGGTTACACTGGAGCCTTGTAAGTATCTGTAAAAGATGAACATTGGGGACATACATAGTGCCTCAATGTCAGTCTTCATCAATACAGGCATAAAATACTGGTATTGGAAAGATGAAAATATATAGTTATATAGTTACATATTCTGCTGTTGTATTCATGTGATAATAAAGATTGCTACTGTGGCTTTGAGGCTAAGAAAATCCTCTTTCAATAACAAGTTTGCTAATGGCTTGCCAACATGATTTATTATTTCTACTTTTGATAAAAATGATCCAAAGCTAAAAAATCGGAGACATATTTTAAAGGGAACCTGTCATCAGAAATTGGCCTAGTAAACCACTAGCGGTGTGTTGTAAAGTAGCTGAGCAGGTTCTATGTCATGTTTCTTTCATGTCCGGTTGTGGTGGCATCATCCAGAAAATCAACTTTGAAGTGAGATGTAAATTGATTTTATGAAGTAAAGGAAGTGGAGGGTTTAACACTTTCCCTGCCTTAGAATGTCCCCTTTACTGTAATTGATGGTCCAGGGACATCATTGATAAGATCTACTGAAGTCCAGCGCATGATATAAATCACATTGGAGGAGGTGTTCAGAGGAAGGGAGAGTTTAACATTAGTGATAAACTCTCCTCCTCATCTAACTTACATGTCACTTCAAAGTTGATTTTCTGGATGATGCCACCACACTGGGACATGAAAGAAACATGATATAAAAGCTGCTGAGCTGCTTGACAACATACTGGTAGTGGTTTATTTGGTCGGTTTCTGATGAAAGGTTCCCTACATTTTAATAATCACCTGTAATAGTCATAGGCATATAAGGAGCAGTGGGAGTGCTAAAAGGAGACTGTCCCCCACAGAAGGGAGGATGAGCATTTCTTGCAGTTTGAGAGATACATTTTCTCACTAAAGAAAAGGCAGAAAACCCTGTGTTTTTATTACATTATATGAGAAAAGTGTTCATTTGGCAGTAAGCTATGATTTTTTTGTTCTACAAGACAGACCCTTTAATTATCTTATGTTATTTGGAGACACTTTAGTATCAAGAGTTAATTCCTGTCTAACTGGATTTACATAGGAGGATATGAAATCCAAGTGTTCATTACTTTTAATGTTGCTCTTTATTATTAAATGTTCATCCTAAACACGTAATAATAGTGATTGGTAAATCTAAAACATAAAAAGTTAATAGAATTTGTAATGTTATTTGTATAATATGTAAAACAGGTGTGCTTTAGTTAAATTAGTTTTTTTTTTTTTATCTTAAGCTATTATCAATTCTACGAAGCTTGGTTGTGATACTAGACCAAACTTACAGATGTTGTACTGTTTTTAGAAGAAAGTAGTCATGTTAATCTATGTATAAATCCTTAATGCAGTCTATTTAAGTGCATTTTTTACACCCTTTTAGCTGTGAAGACCTCTGTCCACCCGGTAAACATGGGCCTCAATGCGAGGAAAGATGTCCATGTCAAAATGGTGGCGTTTGCCACCACGTCACAGGAGAATGTAGTTGCCCTGCGGGATGGATGGTATGTCTCCTAAACTCATTACTCTAGTTAGATGTGGCCAGCTTTTACTATGCAACGCAATCAATGAAAAATAATTAACTAATTCAGTCAATAACCCTTTTTGCTATCATGCTGAATGACCTTTGGTTAAAAAAAGTAATTAATTAAGAGACACAATGAAAGAGAATGCTTTCTTAATCCCTTTATTGCCTGGAGGAGTGTGAGTCCATTATAATATGATGTGAGACTGATAATTACATTTAAAAGCTAAATCTAAGGTGATGTATTTATTTATTTACTTGAGACCTTTCCGTTCACTAATTTTTTGTACATAAATATATTGTCTGGATGTGTTATAGCTATACAAGATATACTGATTACACTATATATATATATATATATATATATATATATATATATATATATATATAGATCACTCACTATAAAGAAGCCTTTGCATGAACCATGGAGACATTTAAAGCAAACCTGTCACTGGGAATGTCACTTTTAGCTGTGACAAGTTCCAATAGCCTATGCTGATTTTAATAAATGCCTTTGTCATCATTATGAATCATTGCAGTATTTACATATATTTCATTCACATTACCTGGCTTCTTGCCAGCAGTATGTGGTGATTTCATCAGAGGAAGTTGGGGTGGGGGGAGGCATCTGCAGCCAGTGTGTGTCTGTGTGAGTCCTCATCTCCCCCACATTCATGCAGCTCCCTCCCCCTCTACCCCAGGACTAACCACACATTGCTGTCAGAGAGCCAGATAATGTGAATAAAATTTTTATAAACTATTAAAAAGATTCAGAACGTGGAAAAGGCATTTTTGAAATCAGCATAACATAGGCTAGTATATACAACCGCAAGCTTATGGCCGTATATACATCCCTCAACGAACGTGTGAATGTAGCCGTAGACTTGAGCCTTAAACAAAAAGTCCCGAGGAGCCATCGAACATATCTGAACAAATAAACAGATTACATGAGTTTACAGCACACCAATTTTGTCAGTCATCCTTAGTGGCAGTACAAATCTAGATACAGTCCTTAGGATGTACCTATCTTGGCACATCAGGAACACCCTGTGTCAGATATCTTACAGTCAGTAGATATATAGCTGGCCAGTCACAATAGATTTAAAGGGAACCTGTCAGGCACATCTAGCCCCCCAAACTAAAGTTCCTACCTCATATACTGTAGTGAGTTTCTGTGCATAATGATTTTGAAATGAGTCTGTGGCTCCTGTGAATTATAGAATGAACCCCCCACTCTGCAGTGTAATCCTGTGAATTGAGTCAACTGGGTGTTCCTGAGATGTCCTGAGTCAGGCTACAACACCCCCTTCCTCCCCTGTCCTCTTGCAGCTCCCCTGCACATATCACTCACACCTCTTTGTGTGCTGCAGCTTAGCAGAGGTGTATGCAGGAGGCATGTAGGGGGGGGGGTGTTTACCAGAGGTCAGAGGAGGACATGGGTGATGCAGCTTGTATCAGGCCAGGTCCAGAACAACCGGCTCAATTACTTGCGTAACTATCACAGAAATAGAGCAACATAGACTAGATGTTACATTTAAATCCATGGCCACATACCGGTGTATTCTATGGCTTAGGATAGGTCATCAATATTAGATATGTGGTGGTCTTACTTATCAGCTGTTTGACTATGGAATATGAATGAGCTTGCCGTACCTTTCCCAGTCGCTACACAGTGTAGAGTTAGGTCCATTGTACCTACAACTTTCTCAAGAAACTGATCAGCTGAGGTGCTTGGGATTGTCTGATATCGATGGCCTTGAATATTCAGGTTGGAAAGCAAAGTAAAGTAAAATTATATCAATATAATGCTTGCATAACTTCTAGAATGTTAACATTTATTAAAAATAAATGTTAGCATTAATAAGTTTCATCCTTTGCATTAAGACAGAATTGTGCACCACAATTCATGGTTCCAACCATATGAAGTGTAAGAGTTTGTACTTTTTGTGCTTGGGGCAATTGTCTGTAATTGATGGGTCAGGTGCTTATTTTAATTATCTGCCATCACAGTGTGTTGATCATCTTTTGACGCTGCATGATTACCTTCTGTTTTAATTTAGGGCACAGTCTGTGGTCAGCCTTGCCCCGAGGGTCGCTATGGTAGAAATTGTAGTCAGGAGTGCCAGTGTCACAATGGCGGTACATGTGTCTCTGCTACAGGCCAATGTCATTGCAGCCCTGGATATACTGGAGAACGGTGAGAAAAAGTTACAAAGTAATTGCAGAACTGCCTCGTAGATCTGTAGAATGCAGAATAAATAGAATCGGAGGCCATTTATTTTACAGGTCCCCTACTTAAGGACACTCGACTTACAGATGACCCCTAGTTAAAGACGGACCTCTTTGACTACTGTAACCTCTGGTGAAGCTCTCTGAATGCTTTACTATAGTCAAAGACTGCAATGATCAGTCTGTAATGAAGCTTTATTGATAATCCTTGGTCCAATTACAGCAAAAAATTTTAAAACTCCAATTGTCACTGGGACAAAAACATTTTTTGAGTTACAATTATAAAATATACAGTTTCGACTTACATACAAATTCAACTTAAGAACAAACCTGTGGACCCTATCTTGTAACCTGGGGACTGCCTGTATTCAGTAGATATGTGGATTAAATTAAGTTTACAATTTTAAATAAAGCCCACAAAAGAATATGTGGGCTAAAAAATATTTTTGAATGCCTGTTACTACTGTTTAGTATTGAATAACTTTAATCAAATTGCTAATCCTAATAAATTATATTTGTTTCCAAATGTGTTTAGATGCCAGGAGGAATGCCCCTTTGGCATGTATGGAATGAACTGTGCTGAGACCTGCCAATGTCGTAATGGAGGAAAATGTTACCACATCAGTGGTGCCTGCCTATGTGAGCCAGGGTATACCGGGAGACACTGTGAGAAGACTCTGTGCTCAGAGGGGCTCTATGGGATGAAGTGTGATAAAAAGTGTCCATGTCACGGAAAGAACACACAAAGGTAACGGAACCCTTGCTTTCTTGTTGTATTACAAAAATAGAGATGGTTACCTAGACCTCTGTATACTGCATTATAGTGCTCCTATCATTATGCATACCGGGAATGTTAAGGTGACTAGACAAATTCAATGGTCCTTGGTCCAATGCTAATTTGGAGGAAAGCTATTCCTGGTATACCCTAAGTCCCCCTATATACACATGGTTGGTTTCATTCTGTCCTCTCAATGGAAAGAGATAAGCATGTCACAGAAGACTGATAGACTGATAACAATCTTGTCAGACAGCTCTGAAGGCAACTTACCATATTTTTCAGACTATAAGGCGCACAAAAAATTTCTCAGAAATCAAAGGTGTGCCTTTTAATCCAGTGCGCCTTATATATGAACCGTACTTACAGACAATAGCTGCCTTGAACTGTGCCACCTGCTGGTCATTCAACCTTATAATCAGGTGCGCCTAATAATCCAGTGCGCCTTATATATGAACCTAGACTTTTAAGCAGGCATTTATTGATGGTGCGCCTTATAATCTGGTGAGCCTTATAGTCTGAAAAATATCTCTAGGTAGAACAATATCCCCAATCCTACTTTTCTCCTAAAATCATAAATTGGAGTTTGGAGCCTTGTTGCTAATGTTTATGGGGGTCTTATGTCATTGGCACACATTTTAAGAGACAGCTTTTCTCCTGGGAAACATGGAATAGGGCATGTTACCAGGATCATGCTTTCGGACCAACATCATCTGTTGCTAAGAGTCAGGAGGCCTCCTTAGATAATAATAATATAGTCAGTTGGTCTCAAAGGAATCACCAAGCTCAGCTGAGCTTTCATTTATGTGCCAATATTGTAACTATGGATGTATACATGCACTGTATTCAGTTTACTCTTGTCAGAATAAAAGTTATTTTTCTAAACCACAAACATTCGGACATGGTATCCCAAAGAGTATCTCCCAAACTGGGAACTGAATTTTTGGATAAACCCAGTAGTGTATATTATCATATTAGTATATTGAGTCGCCTACAATAAATGAATGTTTTGGCTAGTAAAGAATTTTGTGTAATTGGGAGTGTAACATTCTGGGAAAGACTGCTGTAAAGATGAAATGTCTCTCTTCCTATAATGAACTGGACTCACATTAGTTTATTTAATATACAGTGTATTCAGCAATTCCTGGATCTTACTGGATGGTAGAAGAAGAAAATAGCAAAATCAACAGTCCCCATTAGGGAAAGCAATCTCATCTATTGACTTTATGTGCTGTGATTAATCAGCGTTAAGACAATAGTTAATGCTTTGCTGGCTCATCTTGGATAGAAATGATTTTGACTACTCATTCCAGACACATACCCCCAAGCAGGTCTGGCTCAGAAACAACGTGAAAAGACTGGGATGCCTGGTCATTACTCATGCCAAACCAAACTTACCACAAAATAAGCATTGCCCCTCTTCCTGGTATGATTAAGCATCATATCTGTATCACAAGATGGGATAAAGACTGTCAGGAAATTGGGTTCAAAATAAGTTTCTTAGTTCCCCACTGCTTTAATTATTTTGTATGATTATTGCAATTTTTTGGTGTGTTATTATACAATGTCAGGTCTTACTGTGTATATATCCTCAATGTATCCATTGACATAGAATTGGATGTCGATCCAAGTGATCATAAGGTTCCACCATAGCAGTGACGCCTAAGCTGTCATTAGTTGTCACAATTATAGTCACAATGATTCACAATTATTAAAGTGTTTGCGCCAGTTTTCTGTCTGAGTTTGCACTGAAAAGAGCAAGAACGTATAAACTGCTTGTATATGTATTTATAAAGTGTCTGCACCAGTTTTGTGTCGCGGCTGCACTGTATCCGACAAGACAGAAAAATGTGCACCTAAAGGGACATGTTAGAGCTTAGTCAGAGTTTGCGTCACATTTATTACTGACGTGCACCATAATTATGTGTGAGCCACAATTCTGGAGCATGAACAAAGTGCACCAAAAAAAATGGTGCACACTTCCAGAGCAATGCAGGGGGTGCTGGATTAAAGGGGTATTCCAGGAATCAGCATAATTCTTATACAAATGGGTACTCAAAATATAAGCTAATGTGTAATTAGTTGTTATTTAAAATTTTGCTCCCCTTAGCAGAAAATGCTGGTGACATAGACTGTAATGAAGAATTAAAATGTTACTGGCCCTTTAATCAGTCCGTAAATTTCCTCCAGGCGGTCCGTTGCAGAGCGGACATAGGACACAAGATGGCCGCTGGTCACATGTCCACATCACATGTCCTGCACCTGCCTGGGCAGGTCTTGTGATCACCACTACGTTTGGCTGTAGTTGGTTGGTTGCAGTGCATCCAGTAACGCCATTGTTTTGGTAATGGCAGTTACACATCATTACTATGGTAACAGAGCAAGAAAACCTGTTACATCATCACTGGGAGCAGAGCACAAAAGGGAGGAGGAGTTACTGAGAACTAAAGGATCATGGGACCTGTAGGTTCCTGTGGCGGCCATCTTAGTGATAACTTCACCTACTTTAGAGAGGCCATAAATTTTGTAAATCATAAAATGAAACTATTTAAGCTCTGTTTTGCAGCTAATTACATTGAGTATTGGTGTATTCATTTATTTATATATTATCATGGGTTTTTGTGTCAGACGTTCATATTCCTGGAATACCCCTTTAATAAAGACCATGCACCAGTTTTGATGGCTCTGGCCCCCTCTGCACACTCCACAGGGAAACTGCACATAGTGACCAACTGCTGAAAATGTTAACCACGATTAAAGCAAAATTGAGCAAACACCAAAGTCCAGCTATGTAAAAAAAAATCACGTGAATATGAACAAATCTAGAAAAAGAGACTTCCACTAATCCTGCTGGTCATTCCCAGTTTGCTCATGTATGTTTTGTGTAAGATCTGGTACATACAATAGAATCTTTGATTTGGCTTGTACAGATATTTATATAAAGTGGGGAAAAAGTATTTAGTAATCCACCAATTGTTCAAATTTTCCCACTTAAATAAGATAAATGAAACCTGTAATTGACATGAGACAAACTGAGAAAACAAATCTACAAAATCACATTGTCTGATTTTTTAAGAATTTATTTGCAAATTATGGTGGAAAATAAGTATTTGGTCAATTACAAAAGTTAATCTCAATACTGTACTTTTTATATATTCTTTGTTGCTGGTATATTGGCTCATATCCACTAAAGCAGTGATGTTTTGGGGCCAGCCCATGTCCTCCAGTATATGACACCTCTGGGGGGGTGTCATAAAGGTGAGTACAAAACATTTTTTTAGACCCGGGTATAAGCTGAGTTTGTTTTTTTTCAGCACATTTTTTGTACTCAATATATACTGTACTTATTTTCCAGCATGATTTGCAGATCAATTCTTTAAAAATCAGACAATGTGATTTTCTGGATTTGTTTTCTCATTTTGTCTCTCATAGTTGATCTACCTATAATGCCAATTACAGGCCTCTCATCTTTTTAAGTGGGGGAACTTGCACAATTGGTGGCTGACTACCTTTTCCCCTGTACATATTTATAGGTCACAATACAGAGCATTCTCTGTAAAAAAAAAAAAAACTTATATCAAGGGACTATAACTGCTTACTCTGTGTAATCACTCATGTCATTCACTTTTCATTACTTTACCTCCCATTCAGCATGTTAATTCCACAGAGGCCCAAAGGAGACTGACAGTCTGAGGATCCTCATAAAACAATCTGTACTTTGACAAGACATTTGATTTGGTTCTTAGACCTGCCCTTATAGTGAGTGGGAGGATTGTCCCAGAGAAGGGGGCACAAGTGTCCTATTGTACTTCATGTGTTAGCCGCTTCTTACTACACAGCTGACCATGTCAGTTTGTTATGTAGCAGCAGCTGCCGTTTGAGGAGTCTCTATGGGGCTGCTGTTTCAGGTAGAGACAGATGGCCTCCTAGCCAGGTAATGGATGTATGGCTGGGGCCTGTAAAAGCAAAGGTCACTGCAGAAATTTGTTTCCTTGCCATGTGCTCAACAGAAGATAAACTCATTAGTGCAAAAATACTACTACTTAATCCTCATCATTGAATGTTCACAGCGACCCATGAATTTAATTTAATGGGAAGTCAGTAGTGTTGAGTGGACCCGAAATGATAAGTTCAGGTCCATACCAAACTTAACGGTTTCAGGTCCCCAAACTCAGACCCAAACTTTTGACTGAGCCCAAACTTTCTCGGGTCTGCTCATCATTAGAAGTGAGTTTTGTAACAATTATTAACTAAAACCATACTTACATCTTTAAATAGTAGTAGCAATATCCATATGTACATAATACAATTACCACAAGCTACCCACAGAAATGCCCCAGTCACTACATCCCTATAAAACACGCCACAGTTGTTGTGGCCAGTGTCATGGATGAGGTTATGGGAGCAATATTAACTACATACTACTTTAACACCCACTGTCACAAAATCATTCCAACTTCCCAGAATAAATGAGGCAGCAGCTCAAGCATTCATCCTGAAGCTGAAATCATTCTATATACACTGCAAGAGATGGCTGAGAGCTGTACTTAGACCCATAGACAATGAATAGAGTGGCTCTGCAGAGACGGCGAAGCACAAGTCTTCTGATTGGTGGCATTATTAACAAATAGGCCTCAGCCAATCAGAATTTTATCCCCTATTATATTAGAAGTTCGGACACTTGGATTAACTTTTAATTCAGGGAAAATAAAATGTGCTGTGGGGTGTCGGCAAGTACTGAAACTCTTCCCTCTAATAAGAATGCATATAAGCTTGGTCAGGGAGAATTGGGGGTTAGAAGGATTAGCAGGTTATCTCATGTGTACGGACAGTCGTAGGCTTAGCAGCCCTATAATGAGGTGTACTGTGTCATTATGGTTGAAGATTCCTCCTGCTTAAGAAGAGTTCAGAGAAAATCCAAACACGCCACAGTTGTTGTGGCCAGTGTCATGGATGAGGTTATGGGGGCATTATTAAGGTCTCTGACAACCCCTTAAAAAAATCGTATGTGGCCGTTGTCTCGGGCTGTAGTCACTCCGGTCCATGCCCCTGTATGTTTACAGGGGCATGGAAGCTGTGGCCATCCATGCCCACCCGTCCCCATATTTCAGCGCATGATACAGTGTTGGGAAAAGGGACAGGTGGACGTGGCTGGCTACCTTGGCTGGAGCACGGACCAGAGAGCCAGCAGCATGGGATGCCAGGAGCAACCACGGAGGTAAGGAAATGTTTATTTAAGCAGCCCCTTCGGCCACATATGATTTTATTTAAGGTCTCGGACAACCCCATTAAACTATTTTATATTGTGTGCGGCAATGTTTTTAATTACTTTTCTTGTCTTGTTTGTGATTGAAATCAGCTTATTACTTAATAAATAGATTACAACCTTTTGTTTGTGGAATTATATTTTAAAAAGAGACTACAGTATGTCAATGCCGTAAGAGTGTCTGTTCTGTTTCCTCCCCACTTTTGTCCTAAAACAGAGTTGGGGAAAATGAGTATACTGTGCCCTTGGTGTCAAATTCAGCCTCAGCTTCATTTGTTGACTTGTCTCTTTCATCCTGTCTTCTCAGCTGTCATCCCATGTCTGGAGAATGTTCCTGTAAGCCAGGCTGGTCTGGACTCTACTGCAATGAGACTTGCTCTCCGGGCTTCTATGGCGAATCCTGTCAGCAGATCTGCAGCTGCCAAAATGGGGCAGACTGTGATAGCGTGACTGGAAAATGCATCTGTGCTCCGGGTTTTACGGTAAATCAAGATTTAAGCTGCTCTATTTCCTGCTCTCGTATGTTTTCAGCCTGGATTCTGTGAGATGTAAATGACTATAGGGTGTTACTTATGTGATTCATAAAACACTGAATAAGAGGACTCTGAATTGTGGTACAGTTACAAAGTACTTTATCTACATTCTTTTTTTTTTTTTTGAAAAATTCTTTATTGAGGCCACAATGTATTATACACAAGAGTATGATTCAGGTATATAATGTGACAATGTAGTATAGCATACACTGGCCCCTTTTCCACATTTCTTCACATCTACATTCTTTATCGCCACAGTAGTTTTTTTTTTATTTATAAACCCAATAAGTCTAGGCTACACCCCATTATTGTGGTAGACATGTTGTCTGTATACTTGAGGATATAATTAATTAGGGTGTCATTACGATGGAGTTTAATGTTAGTGAAACCTATAGATGACATCTGTGTCAGCTCATAATAATGGTAATGTTACAGCAGGCTTTCTAAGTTCCTCACTGTCAGGACTTGCATGGACTTGCAGATAAGCAGCTGTTTTACCCTGAACTGCATATGGATTATTGGAATATATAAAGACCAATCATCCGAAATTCGATTTATAGCCCTCTAGCATTCTGAAACACAGATTTCTCATAAAAAATTATTTTTTTAATTTTTTGAAAATTTCTCCTTACCCATCCCCCACTCTGGGATGAATGACAGTAATAGCTAGCTGCCATTAGGAACAATTCTTCCAAAGCGAATACAGGCGGTCCCCTACTTAAGAACAACCGACTTACAGACGACCTCTAGTTACATACGGACCTCTGGATGTTGGGAATTTACTGTACTTTAGCCCCAGGCTACACTAAACAGCTATAACAGTTATCAGAGGTGTCTGCAATGAAGCCTTATTGATAATCCTGGTTCTTATGACAACTCGACATTTTTAAAATAAAAATTAAAAAAGTTTGGCGGGGGTTACAATTATAAAGTATACAGTTCTGACTTACATACAAATTCAACTTAAGAACAAACCTGCAGAACCTATCTTGTACGTAACCTGGGGACTGCCTGTAGTTTAGCTCATTTCTAGCTACTATGTCAATGACTCCCTGATTTTACAATGACTTTGCAAAACACCTAAATGTAAATGCACCATTGTCATGTGAATGGAGTTGAACTTAGTCGGGATATCAGCTCTCACGATAGAAGATCTTTGTTTTAGTGGTAACATTATTGCCATAAAGGCCACTGTGTATAACATAAGGCTGAATGGCACAAAAGGCATGTTCTTCAGTCATTGTATGAAAGCAAGATTGTTCTAGGGACTTGAGCAATTTAGGCTTTAAGTGTTTTATGCTTGTATTAGTGTTAATAGACTTCTAACAACTCCCTGTGTGTCATGAAATGATGTTGTTAATGATCTCATAAAACTTTGCTGTTCTAGGGTGGGGATTGCTCCATAGCTTGTCCAGCGGGTACACATGGGAGTAACTGCTCTTCCATATGTATGTGTAAGAATAATGCTGTATGCTCCCCAGTCGATGGTTCATGCACATGTAAAGCAGGTAAGATTGCTTGACATTTTGTAAAAGGGCACTGAATACCAAAATGTGTGTCTTGTCTTAACAGACTGAATAATTGGTGTTGATTAAAGAATTGCAGCATCCAGAAAGCAGAATTATGTAGAAACAGTAAAGTTCTAAAACTCCACAGTTCTATACATCTATATCTAATACAGGCGGTCCCCTACTTAAGAACACTCGACTTACATACGACCCCTAGTTACAAACGGACCTCTGGATATTGGTAATTTATTGTACTTTAGTCCTAGGCTACAATGATCAGCTGTAACAGTTATCAAATGTGTCTGCAATGAAGCTTTAGTGTTAATATTGATCCTTATGACAACCCAACATTTTTAAAATCCAATTGTCACAGAGACCAAAAAAGTTCTGGCTGGGATTACAATTATAAAATATACAGTTCCGACTTACATACAAATTCAACTTAAGAACAAACCTACAGACCCTATCTTGTATGTAACCCGGGGACTGCCTGTAGTAAAAAAAATGTCATTTCACCATTTGTCCACTCACATTCACTTCAAGTACATAGACATTTCTTACAATATTTTGCTTTTCTTGAGTCCGCTGATTTAGTTGACCTATATTCTTTTAGACTGTTGGAAGTCGGAAGCTTCTTGACTTTTCAATGTGTTTCCAGAAAGTAGCAAACAGGAGTACCCAAAAACAAAACTCATACTCAGACCTAAAATCATAAAGATAGCAAAGAATAATCAGTACAAATTATAAATATGGAGGTTATCCAAGCATTTTGTATGTAAGATATTTAGATATGACAATTCTTTCTTCTCAGGTTGGTATGGAGTGGACTGTTCTATTAACTGCCCCAGAGGATCTTGGGGCTTGGGATGTAATTTTACTTGCCAGTGTCAAAATGGTGGAGCGTGTAATGCATTGATTGGAACATGTACCTGCTCACCTGGATGGAGGGGGGTAAACTGTGAACTTCCATGCCAGGTAAAAAGAAGTCTTTGTATTTTCATTCTTTCAAAATATAAGTTACCTATACATTTTCACCCCAAAAATGTTTATGTAAATAAATTGAAATTTGTAACAGGTAAAATAAATCCTACAAATAGTAGACTCTAATGGAGCAAAGCACTTAGCACTGGCAATAATTAATAAAAATATATATATCAACCCTTCACAATAACTACTTCTCCATTGTTGAGTCCCTCAGAGACTGAATTATGAAGTGTCTTAAAAGCTGGAATGACAAAATGTTGCCAGACTGTATTTATTGAATATTGTGAGAATTAGAGAAGATGGAAGAATAGAAATAATGGGTTGTTATATTCTAGAGACCACATTACTTCAACATTGGTTATTTTGATATCTAGAGGATAAGTGGAAGCACATTTATGTTACATGCCAACAGTTACAAATTGGAAATATCACAAGAAAATCCAGTGTAATTTGTACATTTCTATAATTGTACATATTGTATTTTTTGAAGGATGGCACCTATGGAATGAATTGCACTGAACGCTGTGACTGCAGTCATGCTGATGGTTGTCACCCCGCCACGGGGTACTGTCGCTGTTTAGCAGGATGGGCAGGTATGTTGTATGTTTGTAGATAGAAAGAACTGTTACCAACAAAAATTATTATATTGAAGGGAATCAATTGTTAGAAAAAATAGCTTATCTCCTTCCAAGTATAGTGGCTCCAGGTCACATACCTGGCTCACAACTCCTGTTGCAGACGGTGAGGTTTCTTGTACATTGGTTGCTGCAAGTTGCTGGGAAAACTACAGTTTACAGCTCAGGCAACATAGCTTCCCCCTTCTTGTCCTCCCTGGAGAACATACAAGTATTATGACCACATAGCATTTGAACAACTCTCAATGGAGAAGGCAACACCTTTTTGCTTTAAAGTTCTGTCATTCTATAACCCTTAGACATATCAAAACTAACTTGAATTGTTTGTACTGAAACTATCTGAATCTTTTTACTCACATGGGTATTAATGAAAACATGTAAATATGTTGAGTCCGTTGATAATAAAAGGCTCAGACTGACTGAATGCTATATTCCATCCATCCACACTATTCCAGAATAGTGGAATGGTGCTCAGACCATTTCAGTGGCCATTTTCTCAGTACTGCTCATGCCTTACCATGAGAGATGTGAATCATTCTAAAATACAGGCAGTCCCCGGGTTACATACAAGATAGGGTCTGGAGGTTTGTTCTTAAGTTGAATTTGTATTTAAGTCGAAACTGTATATTTTATAATGGAAGTTCTAGACAATTTTTTTTCTTTTGCCCCAGTGACAATTGGAGTTTCAAAATTTTTGGTGTAATTGGACCAAGAATTATCAATAAAGCTTCATTACAGACATCTTACAGCTGATCATTGCAGTCTGGGACTATAGTAAAGCATCCAGAGAGCTTCACCAAAGGTCACAGTGGGCAGAGGGGTCCGTCTGTAACTATGGGTTGTCTGTAAGTCGGGTGTCCTTAAGTAGGGGACCGCCTGTAAAAGCATGTTCAAAAACATTGGAGAAAAAACTATTTAATTACATTTTTTTACTGACTCTCTAGGAATACGACCTTCATCTCCTATCTTCATCAACCTTTAAAAAGTAATTTTACTTGTAACAGTTCAGTCAACAAGTTATGTATCTTTTGAAAAACTTTTATATTACTTTTATGATGAAGTAGAAAGAAAACGCGGGATTGCTTTAATGATATTAACTGTGCTTTACTAACCCCTTACCGACGTGTGACGTAGTACTACGTTATGCGTCGGCTGCAGGTGATTGGAGTGGGCTCACAGGTTAAACCCTCTCCATAGCCAAAAAGTGTTTGCTGTATATTGCAGCAAACACCCACTGGTATCACCCACGACTGGTGCTAGCACGATCGCGGGTGTTAATCTGTTGTTCGCCGCCGGCCTTAAAAAGCCATTTTGGCTGAGATTGTTGCTTCCCTTGACTTTATCCAGGAGCGGCAATCTGTTGTTATGGCATCCTTGTGTCACACAAAGACTTTCACTTTGCAGAAGTACATTCACCCTCAACACCTGTAGTTGAACCTGGGAAAGAGTGATGGAATAATGCTGTACATATTTGTAACATATTTTGGTAAAAGTTACTACTTATTAAAAAAAACTTTTATCAGAAAAATGACAAAAAAGTTTATTTTTTCACACTTATAGTCAATTATTGGCAAATTTTATAAAGGAAAAAAATGTTTAATTAATACCCTAACAACCAGACACTTTTCCTTTTTTCCATTTCCATTTTTCACTCCCCTCCTTTCAAAAAGCTATGACTTTTTATTTTCCTTTTAAAGAGTTGTGTGAGGGCTTGTTTTCTGTGTAACAAATTGCACTCCGTAGTGACAGTATTTAAAGGAAACCAACCTTTTAAAAAAACCTACAAATACTCACCTCTGCTTCACCTGATGTTGATCCCGGCAAAAAGAAATGCCAGGAAAAAAAAGTTATAATTAGCAGAATTGAGCACAGGGATATGTCCGGAATTAATGCTGCTAATGCTGCTAATTATGCACGCCCCACCATGCTGAGAGCATGGGAGAGGGAGGTGATGTCACGCGAGAGGTGTGAATCGATGGCCCTCGCGATACTTCACCTCCTTCTCCCAGTATGGGAGAGAAAGGTGCTGGGGCGTCCATAACTAGCAGCTCAGAGCTCCGGACATCTTATCCCCACACTGCATGCTGCTAATTATAAATTTCTTTTCTAGGTGTCAGGCTTAGCGGAGAATAAGAATTCATAAAATAATCTAGAAGTACTCATGATCAATGTCACATTTTGAGACATTTTTTAAAAGTTATTAACTGTTGATGATCTTTATGCTGACCTTACCGTACAGATTTTACAAACTCCCTGTAAAAAAAAACAACCTCTTTAATCCACCTTGAATTGTCTTATTGTCTCTTATTAATGAGCTGAAGGCATCTTGTAGGTTTGTTGTGTTAGTTGGTGTCACATCCAAAAACCCACACTACTGGCCTGCCAGGAAAGAAAACATAAATGTCAATAAAATACAGTTGAAGATGTGAATATCTGCTTCAGCAGAGGATTTACATTACGGTCTGTTGGTTTCGAGCTTTATTAGAGCTGCGGCTCGAGTGGGAATGTTGATTACACAAGACAGTTACAATAGTGCAGCAAGCATAAAGACATGAGCACTTCTGAACAACTGGGTGAAGTTTTATCATGAGCTTTCAGTAATTGCCTAGCAACTTGTGCAGGCCATCAAAGACCTCTTTGTCCAAAGGCCTGGCAAAAAAAAAAAAAAAAAAAACATTCCTTCACAAATCTCCTTATCGACATCTAAACAGACCAAAATGTGTCAGAAAACCAGTTTTGCTGTAGAAGCTTCACGACAAGCAACTTATTGTAGATAACATCCAAAGCATCAAGTCTCCTTCACACTGTATAGGTCATTCTGCAGGCGTGATACAAGGGGCTTCACACACTTTGTAACTTTGCCAAGTTTCTGTAACTTATGGAAGGTTAATATTTATCGACTTTCTTTTTCTACAAAAGCGCCCATCGTCTTTTCACTTGTCAGGCAGCTTTGATTGTTAAAGCGGAGCAGACACAATTAGATTCAAGATGCTTGCTGGGATGTAATCTGCACACAGAGCATTCACAGCAGAGTATGTAACTCCTCCTAGAAAGCCCCCATTTTACTTCTTGCTCCTCCGTAGGACTCAAATATAGCATCCATTAAAGCAGGTCTAAGCCATAATTAGGAGTTCTTGTTATTGGTTTGTTCTTGGCCAGAGATTAGTGGCTCGGTCAAGGATTTTCTTGTGTGCAGTTTTATAACACAAGAATAAGAGTTTAACAAAACCGAGGCCTATGAATGAGCTTCTCAGTGCAGCGTTCTGGAGCGGTCAAATGACGAGATTTCCTTTGTGGCCTCTATCATTTGTTATAGGATTAATATTAATCTGCTTTTGGCTCAGCAGAAATTAACCCCCTGGTTATACCCTGACATAAGAGACAATATTTTACTAAAATAAACTGTAAATTGTAGCATGAAAAGTCAAAATAATTTGATTGTATTGTAAAATTGTATTACTGATAATTCTGTATTTTGGTATTGCCATTGAATTTGTAGTTAGGTCGTTCTTAAAGAGTAGTTGTCATTTCAAATATGCTTTGTCAAAGCATAATTCAGGTTAATGTACAAAACTTTGTAATATATCTTATCAGAGGAAAATGTCTCAATCTAGTCTTATCAATCCTTTCTTTTCTGCTAAACTGCTTACTTTATTGCCAAGATCTGCCTACAGTAAATGAAAGAGTGGAGAGAGACACAGAACTCTTGGGGCAGATGCAAGTAACATATCTCTCTCACCACAGTATTATTTACAATAATAATACAGGCGGTCCCCTAATTAAGAACACCCGACTTACAGATGACCCCTAGTTACAAATAAATTAATTTACTGTACTTTAGCCCTAGGCTACTATAAACAGCTATAACAGTTATCAAATGTGTTTGCAGTTAAGATTTATTGTTAATCCTGATTCTTATGACAATCCAACATTTTTAAAATCCAATTGTCACAGAGACCAAAAAAAAAATCTGTCTGGGGTTACAATTATAAAGTATACAGTTCCCACTTAAATACAAATTCAACTTAAGAACAAACCTACAGAACCTATCTACGTAACCTGGGGACTGCCTGTACTCTGCAATATGAAGTACAGGCTGACATTGCTCTATGAACCTGTCACATAAAATAATTTAAAGCTTAGCTTTTATTAATCATTTCAGTAGTTATATAAGTTTATAAGTTATATAAGTTTATAAGTTTCACATTACTTGGCTCCCTGTCAGCAGCTTGTGGTGAGTCCCAGGGGTGGGGGAGGCAATTTCAGCCTGCGTGTGCTTGTGTCAGTCTCCTTCCTCCACACAAGCAGCTCCCTTCCCACTCCCAACTTTCTGATATGTGTACTCTACCGGTGGAGAACAGGTAGAATGCATGAGGAGACAAAGGGACACATGGGCTGCAGATGTCAGCATAGGATATTGGAAACTGTCACCAGCTAAAAATGACATTCCTGGTAACAGGTTCGCTTTAAGGCTGTTGACCCTGATCTAAAACCTGAACCACAGTCCCCTATATGTGTATGCCATTTATACTAGTGACATCCTTTTATAGGGAAAAGTGGATATTATTTCTTACTATACCAGGGTTTGTGTGCCTGACTGTCCGATGTTTAGTGTGTATTGAATACAATTACCTTGACATGTTCTTTAGATCTGATACATTGTTTTGTCCTCAGTATTTATGAGTTAATATTAAATCAATTGTTATGGTTTGTAGTTCAAGCATTCTTGAGTAAGGATATTTTTATTTATCTTGGTTTTACAAGGTATGCGTTGTGACAGTGTCTGCTCTGGAGGACATTGGGGACCAAACTGCTCAAAGTCTTGTAACTGTATGAATGGGGCCTCTTGCTCCCCAGATGAGGGTATCTGTGAATGTGCACCAGGATACAGAGGGCCTACATGTCAAAGGAGTAAGTATAACATGTCTTATGTGTGTATTCCTATAATACTGAGAGTGGTTTATATCAGCACTCACAGAAAGGCTTTATGCCATGCTTTATGTATCTACAGTTTGCTCCCCTGGATTTTTTGGACATCGTTGTAGTCAAGCTTGTCCACAATGTGTCCACAGCAACGGTCCCTGCCACCATGTAACGGGCATGTGTGACTGCTTAGCTGGATTCATGGGCTCACTGTGCAATGAAGGTACATGCCTTTCACATTATTCCCTTGCATGGTATGGGAAATGATGGAGGAGGAGGCCAGCAGAATAGATTACATTTTTATGACATTTTCTTGAAACAACTAAATTCTTCTACTATTTTCCCTATTAGTTTGTCCCAACGGCCGCTATGGAAAGAATTGTGCTGGCATTTGTACATGTACCAACAATGGGACTTGTAACCCCATAGATGGTTCCTGCCAATGTTACCCTGGTTGGATTGGCAGCGATTGCTCCCAGCGTAAGTCTAGTTTGTTTATTTGTTTTATGTAGTGATTTTATTTTATGTGTTGCCATGTTATATTTTTGCTTGTAAATGTCTTTTTCCAGGAAAGTTTAGATCATCGGAACACAGTATTTGTCCAATGTTGCTTCGGTAACATGCTGAAATATCATGAAACTCATTTCATCAACCCAAAAACACAAAAACAGATTCCGTAATGAATTAGAAGCAATTAGCAAATGAGAGAAAACTAGGACACCATTGAGTTAGCCAGTTCTGTACATTTTAACTTATATGAGACTCGTGTTCCAAATAAGAAAATGTTAATAGACTTTATCAGTAAGAATTTCTGCCCACAAGGAAGGAAACCAACATGAAATGAAAGAGTTATGGTACCCAGCTAATAGCAGGAACTAGAAGGAGCAACATGTAGACAAAGGACTCCCATGTAAAATGATCCAATTCATGCGGAAAAAAAAGAGATCTTTCAGTCTCTTATGATATAAGCCATGGCTTTCACAGAAGAGGGCATGACCTAAAATGTTACATGGACATTCCAAGCATCCTTGGGCTTAAGAGCTTATAACAAGATGAATTACACATTGGCAAAGCATGAACTTTATTCATAATTAATAGATATTAATTACATGATTGTCTAGTAAGTTCTTTTTCCTGAAACTGCAAATTTTATGGAATGCAACATAATACATTTCCATGATCTGTGTCTAAAGTATCTACTGATAGTGTACTGGTGGTTCAGAGCAGGAGATGATAGAGGCAGAGATGTTGTGCTCCGTGATATGTAAGGTTTTTGTTTTTGTCTCACACTTTTTATAGTTTTCTTTTCCATTTTATACAACAAGTGCACTGTTTTAATATGATCAGTCATCAATCATCATGAAAAAGATATATTACACAGTGTTGATCTTGAGATAATAGTGTAAGGTTTGAAGCAGTAAATAGCAGAGGACTCCTAGGAGAGACAGTGAGAGTCCTGATTACCTTAGACACACAATGATATACACTATACAGGATTTGAACCTGTCTTTATATATAAATATAGAATTTTAGGAATTATGCTATATTATTTCTTCATTTTTTTATTAAATGTGACTAAGATCGAAAAATAACATTTTGGTAATTTAGAAGTTTAGAACTTATTTAAAATATTTTTCATTTTAGCATGCCCTCCTGGTCACTGGGGTCCAAATTGTATTCACACCTGTAACTGCCATAATGGAGCCTTCTGCAGTGCCTATGATGGAGAGTGCAAATGTTCTCCTGGATGGACTGGACTATACTGCACTCAAAGTAAGATTTATAAATCTGCAAAACAAGCTAGATTTCTAATAATTTCAATATACTATAGAAACATTAAAAGAATGCATAAAAACTAATCTTAGGTCAATGTGTACACCAATTCTTTACGATTCACTATAAAGTTGTGTGGTTTCAATGTGTTCTCTGTCTTCGAGGAAGTAGATTATGCGTTAGTTGTAACCATGTCTATGATCTATGCCACGAAGAATTGAGGCAGTTCTGAAGGCAAAAGGGGGTCCAACCCGTTACTAGCATGGTGTACCTAATAAAGTGGCCGGTGAGTGTATATATATATAATTATTATTATTATTTTATACCCTTGTCACAGAAAAATCACAGTTTAAGGGAAATCTACCATCAAACTAAAGCATGGATAAATCAGGGACAGTTACTCATAGATCCAGGCACTGTGACTGTGGTAACAGTGTGTAACCTTTCTTTGATCTGGTCTTACAGGCTGTTACACTGCCTCACCCTCCCTACCTTTGCTCCTTCGGGACTGAGAATACAGCAGGAAGTGCTCACTGCACAAGTGCTAATGGAGCAGAGGGTAGGGTGAGACAGTGTAACAGCCTGTAAAGCCAGATTATGGAGGGGCAAGGGTAGCCCCTCAGGCTTATTAGCATCATTGTAAAAGTTGATTTTTAGGAAGGAAAGAAAGAGGCCATGGATGAGAAATATAAGATTATCACTGTCATGGTGCTTGGATCTATGAGTAAGTGCCCCTGGTTTAATATAGATTTCCTTTAATCATAATCTATTATTTATGGCGGATTAAAAGACGAAAGCCGCTACGCTATATTTTCCTCTATTAATAATGGAACCTGTCGAAAACAAGTGTGACCCTCGCATTGTTAGCCATGTGAGTTATATGGCTCAGTAGAAGACATTGGCAACAACAGAAGTGTAAACATTGCAACGCAGTTTTATCAAGTGACCAGCAGGAGGTGCTAAGTGCATGTATCACAGGCAAAGACACAAGTCCCAATTTATTTTATCATCCTGACACTTATTCAATATGTATTAAGACCGGAGCCAGTGTTATTCATTTATTATTGTCATATTCTTATATAAAGCGAATTAATCTGTTCTCTCCCGTTTACTGTTGTTAGTTTTTATCCCTCATGTTCTTATATGCTACATACAGAGATCATTTTGGCAAATACTGTTCCAAAATGACCCATATAGATATTTTTTCCCGGTGTGCACAAGTCACAGTACATATACAGATTGTCAGAATTGCTGTAACACAGGCAAAGCAATATTAGTAACTTCAAATGCAAATTTCACACTGAAACAGTGACACTTCACAGTAACCTGAACGTGGATGGGGTTTTAATGCAGGTAATTAAAGGAATTGTCCATGATTTTTAAGGGAAGTAGTTTGAAGTAAATTCCATCCATGTGGCCACTACACACAGCATGGAGCTGTTTGCTGTCCTGAGGACTGGTTATCAGTTAACACAATCCCTTTTAAGGAACACAGACACATTTCACATTTGAAGCAGAGAAGACAAACATGGGTTTTACCCAGATTTTGCAGTGGAGCTGCTACATTTTTCACAAAAATGCTCCACAATTTTAGCATTATACAGTATACAAATATTTGCTCAGTTTCTAGAAGTGGGAATTTCTGTGGTCCTTTATTGTTGTTTTCATCTTGTTTGTGGATGTCCCGTGTCACCAGTTTTTAACCCTTCTTTAATTTGAAATCTTACCCTTTTACTTTTAACATAAAATCACCCCCAAGTTCATATGCAAATAAGCAGAGAGGAGTCATGTTTTGGCAGAGATTAACCACTTTTAGAGGCTGAAGGTGGAGCGTCACTTCAGATGCCATATCATGGGCTTTATAGCACCTTGAACCATGATTCGTGTATCATATTAAAGTTCAGAATTCAAGAATCAGCTTTCAATTTGTCTCAGAACCGAGATACAGGCAGTTAAAGGAAACTGCAAGAATTAGATTTTTTTTTTTCTTGAGCTCACATTTCTAATTTCCTAATCTCCATTTCTGTAGTTGAGAACAGAAACACAAACCTGATAACTTTGAAAATGAGATTCAGATCTTTAATATGATAGCATAAGCATAAGTATGTTCTGTATATTATAGAGCAAAGATATGGCGATCTGAAGTGGCGCTACTTCTTCAGCCTCTAAAAGTGACTCATCTCAGGCAAAAAATTACTATTCTCAGAAGTCTTTGGAGGTTATTATTTTTACACTTAGAGGTGTAAAGTGCTACAGAATATATTGGAGCAATGTAAACTGGAGAATCTGCTTCTTTACATAATTGTGTTATTGTGGTATTGTTATAACCCGGTAACGAGTACAATTACAAGGATTATCTGCTATAAGAAACTGATTTTTAATGAATAATACACAATCTCACATGATCACTGATTTAGTCACTGATTTAGTCTTTTGATGCATTCAGCAAGTGGAGCACACACGCATAACATAAATCTTATTTTTAGAGCTTATAAGTCCTTTTGTGCCAACATGTTACTGTTTTACTTGACCTTTTGGCAGAGAAGTCTTTACTGCAGATGAATGTATACTTTAGTTTTTATTACCGTATTTTAGATATTCTATACCTAAATGAACAAATGTCTAGCCAGACAGCAAACATTTGCTAGCAGGAATCTATCAACAGATGTGGACTGATGAATGGAGATGAAAAGTTTAGCATTGACTCTCAGGTTACTGCCTTGTCATAATGCTATTATATATGTGATCTAATTACCTTAATAAGTTATCACAGCTAATAAGCCTTCATAACAGCATTGTAGAATAGCCAGGATTGTATACATTATAAACTAGGAACATAGCTCAGAATATATACTCAATGTTTTATTTTTATAGCGTTTTAGAAAAAAATAATTTCTTGTTATTATTTTTGGGGGACCCTTGGGTAAAGGCCCTGACATAAATACAATAGGGGAGATTTATTCATCTGTCTAGAACAGAATTTTGTTGTAATTTGCACTAAAAAACTGTCTGCACCACATTTATAAAGGGCTTTGGACAGTTTTCAAGCACTGCTATGACTAGCTCAACAAAAGAGGTGTGGCCTATTAAAACAGGGCATGACTTTGTACCCCCCCCCAAAAAAATCCAAGTGCCAAAAATAACGGTGACTGGATAGAATTTTGTCCCAGTTTTCTGGCATAAAATAAGCCAACTAATAGGAGGTGTAAAGTATAACTAGACAGTTTTCTACTACGACAGATTTATCATCCATCATCACACTCTTATATGAATCTTGTGAAGCATAAGACTGTTTAATCTAATTGATGGAAGAAGATGAGTGGTCACTGATAACCTTTGCCATGGCATCCACAGACAATGGTTATATCATCACAATTGTCAACTTTTATTTGTTATACCTACTGTAAAGTGACAGCGGTGGAATTAACATCTGATCCTCAAGTTGCTGGTTGTGCTCTTTGTTCAGCAATATAGAGGGAGATTTATCATATGCTGGCACTCCTGTGGTTGTGTATGATAGTGGAAGTGCCCCCCATGTCCCATCGTAAGCCTAAACCCCTTAACGACCTGGCCCTTTTTTGTTTTTTCATTTCCATTATTTACTCTCCACCTTCAAAAATCTATAACTTTTTTATTTTTACACGTAAAGAGCCTAGTGATGGCTTGTTTTCTGTGTAACAAATTGCACTTTGTATTGATGGTATTGAATATTCCATGCCATGTACTGGAGAGCAGGAAAAAAATTCCAAATGCACTCAAAATGGTGAAAAAACACATTTGGGCCGTCTTCTTGTGGGCTTGGATTTTACGGCTTTCACTGTGCGCCACAAATGACATGCCTACTTTATTCTCTGGGTCGGTATGATCATGGGGGTTCCAAATTTATTTAGGTTTTATAATGTTTTTATACTTTTACAAAAATTAGGGATTTTGCCATAGTCTGCCACTAATAACTTTTTCAAACTTCAGTGTACGGAGCTGTGGGTGGTGTCATTTTGTGCGACTTTCGATGGCGGCACCGGGCAAAACAGGTAGGTACTTCGAGGTATAGTTTTGCGTTTTTCTAACTTATGTAGGCACAGGATGGAGACTCCTAGTGCCCATCCACTCCGTCACTCACCACACTCATTTACGGCGTGGAGGGGGTGTAGTCGCTGTAAGTATTTTTTCGCTGCTTCTACGCCAGAAAACTGGCATAGAAGCATTGATGAGGTATGTCAAGGGAGAAATAGAACGGAACTCACCAATTGAGACAGGCATTGCCGCACGGAGCACTGAGACGGGAAACAGTTATTGCACTGTTTTATTGTCCTGTACATTCCTACTTCCTGATCTTATTAAGTGTCTCAATCAGTATGTTTAATAAAGAAGATTCTTGATAATTTTCCATTGATTGGTGAGTGCCATTCTTTGACATACCACTGTCTAATCTAACTCTGCACTATCTTTCTTTACAGCACTTTTCATAAATCTGCCCCAGTGGGTATTAAAAAAATTACTAAGCTGGCTTGTGCCAACCGGACCTCATCCACGTGGTACATGACACCCTCCAAGGCACATTTCTGTCTACTCTCTAGTTCATAGCCAGATGCACAGCAACCTTTAAAGAGGACTTGTCAGCCTAAATGATGGCCCTATTCAAACATAGTCACCCAATCCGCTCCCCAGACCCTTTCTATTGATGTTAATTTTATCCTCCTGTCTTCAGGAAATGATTAGGAAATGTACCTTGATATTCTGACCTCTTACCAAATAAGAGGTTAGATCCACGGACCTGTGTTCTTTTGGTCAGGCATATTCATAAGGGGGTGTGCTGGTACTTCTCTATGTATTGCAGCCACCACCCCCCAAGTTCCAGTTCTCTCACTTTTGCACTGGATGCCATCATAACCAGGCCATGTTCAGGGCCATGTCAGTCACTCAGGCCGGCAGCATCGCTTGTATTGCACAAGTGCAGCCGGCTCAGTAATGCGGCCTGTGCACTCCCTCATCCGCCTGGCTGCACTCATGGGGGATCTACTGCACGTGCGCCGCTCAGAAGACACCAGAGATGCCGGGATCCTGTGCGCGAGAACTGGAACCCTGGGGGTTGTGGCTGCAATACATAGAGGAATGCCAGCACGCCCACTTTTCTGACAAGAGGTCAGAAAATCAAGGTACATTTTCCTAATCTATTCCTGAAGACAGGAGGATAAATTTAACATCAATAGAAAGGGGCTGGGGAGTGGATTAGGTGACTTGATTAGTGGATTAGGTGATTTGAATGGGGGCATAATTTAGGCTGACATGTCCTCTTTAAGAAAGCAGATATGGAGTTATCATCCAGTGGAGCATACCAATAGTCTTCCCGTTAGATAAGGAGGTAGACCTTTTTCTAAGGGTCAATTTACTTGATGGTTTTTCCAATGAGTCAAAATCTCACCAAAATACCCTCTATTCCAAGCAACATCCCACTGAATTATTCACTGAATATAGGCCATGGTGCTTCCACGTGCGGACAAGAATGAAAGAAGGATTTTCTTCACATATTTTCCCAACTGAAAACCCATGTCTGAATCTGCCATGTGAATATACTCTAAGTCTATTTTCATGGATGTCTCATAGAGATGAAAAGAGCTGCAGGGTGCATGTGCAACCAGCTATTTTGTACTTTTAGGGTAAAACAAATCCTCATTCTCGTGATCTGTGGGGGTCCCACCAGCGATCAGCAAGATATCCCCAATCAAGTAAAAAATTAGATTTTTTACTTCTTCAGCCAGACAACCCCTTTAAACCTTTTATTGGCAAACATATATCTCATACATCCTCACATGGTGGTACCTCAGTGGCCAAGGCATATGAGATAGGTCCTGGGATCTAGGAGTCATAACTTTGGATCCCTGGCACCAAGGATCTCAGGTTTTTTTTCTCTAAAAATGAAGAATCTTATCTTATGATTGTGCTTATAGGTGCCAGGGATCCAGAGATATTTATTTTTAAAGTGACTCTGAAGTGTGTTCCCAGGCCAGCCTCTTAAATGGCAGGCAGCAGGAAGTAGAGGGATAGGTGAGCAGAGAAGAGCACATAGCTTAATAACATTGATTTAAGCGGTACCTACATTTTGAAAAGGGATAACATAACGTTATATTCATGTTATTAACCTTTTGTTACCCAGAACATTTTGAGAGCACACTTTTTTATTTTACTCCATCATTTTTATCTATGATATGGCATAATTAATCAACCACCAGACATTTCCGTTATTGTGTTCCCAATACAATGGCGCATATACTACACAAATCTAAAAGTGACCTTTGTAATCTCATTAGCTCATCATAAAGTTTTTATTTTGGGTTACCATTTGGTAAGGCAATGTACAATAATATATCTGTTTGAAGCTCAGTGCAATTCTCATAAAAATAGTTTGGCACATATTTAGATAAGATTTTATGAAGTACTTTCTTTAAAGGGATTTGCCCATGAAATAAAGTTCTTAAATTTGATTTCCATATTGATGTTTATAAAATAAAGCTAATTTTAACAATTTTGCTCAGTATTTAAAGTTTTATTTCAGTATTAGCTCCTATACCTCAGTTATGGTCAGTGTAAAATTCCAGAGGGTGGGCGGGGACTCTCTAAGCAGACACTTCATGATTTCTTTAGTGCTGTGAGATGCTGTGCACTAACAAAGTGCTTAGATTATCAGGGTACAGGGTTTATCTAAACTTTTTTTATTTTGCTTCTGAACATTCACTAGCATCTGACACATACAAAAAGAGATCAGAGATGAGAAATGATGAAATGCTTGAAATGGATATAACACACAATGACAATCTCAGCACTGCTACATCTCTGCTACAATATATACAGAGTGCCACCCTCCCCTGGATAAAGACCTTATCTGTAGCTTGTAGAGTAAGTCTCTGTAAGCTGCTGCTTGCCGGCAGGAAGTGTCTGTGTGTCAGCTTGTCTTGTAATGTAGGAGGAAGGGACAGAGGGGCATGCATCACACTGCATCCTGCAGAAAGGAGAAGCTATTCATGAGAAGAATCTGCCATGCCTGACCATAGTCAGAAGAAGATTTACAGTTGGATCCCAGGGCAACCAAAATTGTATACACCAGGACTGATAGGTTGGACTTATATCTGTGAAATGGTGTATTTTTGTTAATAACATTGAATTATTAAATGTGTTATTTTGTTATTCTGAGTATATTTAAGAATCTTGTCTTCGTGGAAATACCCCTTTAAGGAGTCTGGATTTGTACATATTGTAGTGAAAAATTTATAATTCTCTTGTAACAATGGACAAGTATCTGCTTTCAGAAATATAAGGTTTTATCAGGCCATTTACACAACAAAATTTTCAGGAAATGCCTGACAGTGAAAGGGTTGATGGACCTGTATCTTCCTTTTATCTTGTTGATTATGATATTATAATAATATATAAGCAACAATTATAAATAATGGGTTTTGGTTGCTGAAAATAAAAGGGTCAAAAACATATAGGATAATACAGACAATCCTGGAAATAGATTGGTTTCTACTGGTCTGAAAAGGGAATTCCTGAGAGTATGCACATTGTCTGTCACATTGTATTTAAAACTAGAAGGTCATTTTGCAAAGTTCTGTGAAGGATTTTTAATTTCTTACTGTCGCATCATTTCCCACTATGCCTTGATTGATTGTGACTGCATGCATAATCTGTAATTATGGGTAAGATTCATGTGCCTTATAGTACACGCTCAATGTGACTTGTACTGGCATAGACTTCACTGTCAGCTCTTTTGTCGGCACTCTTTGTCTGTTCAGCATATGTCGCATCAAGCAGAAAACACTAGATAAAATAGTGCAGGCTGCATTTTCCTTCAACCTGCTTCCTGCTGGAGAGTACAGTATGCATGCAGTGGACACCATTAGAGGCTATGGGGGGGGGGGGGGTGAATGTAATTGTATGGTATCCATCTCTATCCTATACTGTGATATAATTGTCCAAATAAGGACAGCTACACAACTCAAGAGACACTTAGAGCATTGGCAGCAGCTAATCAGTGCTTGCTGGCAATGTTTGGTCCTCCTTCCACTATGAGGGGAGAAGGGGCTGTACCGAAGAACATATTCCACTGTATAAGCTATGTAGTGGCCTCCCGAGAGAAAAACAAGATGAGAATCTAACCTAAGCTAACAAGACCTTTAAGCTCAGTTCAAAATTGATATATGTTGGCAAGGAATCTGCTTCTATACGGATTTATTAAAAATTATTCAAAAGTATAAATTTATTATTATATATTGTGACAGCAGATGGGTTGTCAGAGGCCAAAGCTAATTCTAGTAAGAAAGGAAATGTATAATATATTTTGTTTTAACAATATAGATTTTATTGTGGAAGAAATACAAAAATATCTTAATAAAGACTTGAATGTTTTTGTTTTGATTTTTTTTCTTTTTTTGACAAGAGCAGTAAAAGAACAAAGTACCAAGCTTCCTCAAACCGGCTGAAGTACAAACAGTGTCCTCCATCTTGTAACACAATAACTGTTGTATATATACACAATGAGCTAACACAATAAAACACACTCATACAACATCGTTTTTCCACATTGCAATACAATGAGATCACAGGTATGGCTTCATTGCATCCTTATATTGAAGTTTATTTGATCTACTGTATAAGACAAGGATGTGTACTGTTTAAGGCTTGAAGTATGACACAGATCTACAGTACATCCTTCGGTATTGCTTTAACACTAGTGCAGTGGTTTAATCCTAATTTCCATATTGGGGGTGAGCCCTTGGTAGGCTTTTGTTCCAAATATCAATTTTAGACATCTAAGGGGTAAAAAAGTTCAAGCACCCAAGAGATTTTTTTTTTACTATTTTACATTTAACAGACCCCCAAAAACAAAGTTAGTGGCTTGTGTTTTAAATAACATGTCTCTGGCCTTGAGTGCATATCATCACTGACTTTAGAAAAGTCAATTTGTTGTGTTACTTTTATAATACAGACCCTCAAAAAATTACAACCTTCAATTTACAGTGGAAGAAAAACTAATTATTTACGTCATAAAGTAGAGATCCAAAGTATATAATAGAAGTAAATAGAACAATCATTTAAAGGGTAGTTACTCCTAAATGCACATTTTTTAGAATTTGCGGAAAAGAGGTAATCTAGGATTAAAATACTTTTAGGGGTTTTTTTACATTAAAGGTGAAACATGGCTACTTTCTTCCATAGACAGCAGCACAACTACAAAAAAGGTGTTGTATGGTCACAAATAAGTTACGGTTTATGTAGGATCAAGAATGTAGAAATGTAGGATTTGTACAATTTGGCCATGTTAGATTTTGTAGGATAGACTCATTCTAAACCTCTGTCACTGTCATGCAGGAATAATATCAATCAGTAGTCGTAATACTGTAGTTAGTGGCTGATACAAAAATCAATCATAAGAAAGTCATCGAGAGCATTCTACCTTTCTAGAAAGAAAAGGTAATAGAAAATAACAATAAAATGACATAAATTACAATAATATAAGCACCTTAAAGTATGCCCAAGCTGGAAATGTGTTATGAGATCGGAGGATCCCTCAATTCTTTTTGCTATACCAATTCTATACATGTTTTCCTAGCACACAACATATACAATTCATTTAACTGAATTTGTCCTCCAAATTTTCTTTTTAGTCACAGAGAAAAGAAAAAAAAACATTGTGGTACCAAGACCTTGGCAAAGGAATGATGTGTTTGAATTGAATTTTGTATATTTGTACAATATAGTTTCTCTTTAGAAAGTTAGAATCCTAAGTACTGGTAAGTTGTATTTGCAGGCAAAACAGAAACAAGGAATACAAAAAAAGAAGCTTGTATTGCAAATCATAAAAAAGGTTAAAAGGATTAATAACATTAAAAAGCTATGCAAAAGACCAGCTTAAGCATAAAGCATAAAATCTAATTTCACTATTAATGAAAGAAGAAAAGAAAAGGTACCTTCAGTATGTATAGAAATGCAGTTTGTTAGCATAAAAGGTATCTACATATGGCACTGTCAAGTATTTGCTATATTACAACACATAACACATCTTAAAAAAAAATACTAACACTGTTCATGTATGACACTCTGCAAGTTTACTACACATCTATAGGAGAAATAACTGGACATAGGATCTGATATGCACCTTATATAATGCAATAAAAATCATCAAAATATGTGTAGAATCATTGGTGTTTAAAGTAATATTAACAATCATGAAGATTATCGGCAAACTGTCAGATAACTAAATAACCTTAGTTTTAAAAGGGTTTCCATGAATATGTAAAACCTCCAGGGGACCAGGGTAAGAAAAAATGAAAGAAGACCCCCGATTCAAGCTTTATACCTTCAAGCCTGGTACTTCCTGTTTCAAGCCTTATACTCTACTGGAAGTTCCACAGGGTCATGGTACCTGCTTCATCCAATGCGTGGCCCCCTCAGACATACAGCATCTTTTTCATTTTCCAGGTGACTTCACTTCCAGTTGTCACTAGGATAAAGTAGGTACTGTGAGTTCCCCTGGAACTTCTGGTTGGACGCAGTACCCAAAACCATTCTTATTTTTTTTACCGGCATAATGTACAGTTTGTAGAAATCTCATTCAGTCCATAAAGTCAATATTCTGTCAATGAGACCAAGAGTATTTTACATTTCTAATGATGAGATTTTAGATCAGATAAAGTGAGACTAAGTTTCATGCTCGAACCCACTGTAAGTGTGCTCTGAAGACCGCGTGTCTCTCGGTCAAAAATGTATCAATTATTTCTTAGTGTACATTTCTAGTGATGGTCCAAAACTTCTCATAATGTGCTGTTGATGTTTACCAAGTAATTACCCAGAATAGAAGCTGCAATTTTGTGGATTCTACCAATAATCCTAAAATTACAAGCTATATTTATATGTAGAATCCTGGTCCACAAAAAGACTTCCTAGAAGGTATTTTCTTCTGTATGCAATCATACATTACTCTTTGCACCTTCCATAAATGAACAATCTGCTAAAAATCAAATACTGCTTTTGCATGCTACTGCAGTTAGACCCTGTTCACTGTATTTTGCAGATGGATTAAGGGGCTGGGAGGGTCCGACCTTCACATATTACACATTGATGGCCTATGCTATAGACAGAAAGATAACACAAACCTAAAAACAATACCTGCCAACATGTAATAATTACACATACTAAGAGCCTCAGGCCTCACTCGGGCTGTAGCACAAGACCGTGTAGAGAAGGGAGGGAAATTGAGCGCTCCTCACCTCTCCCCTCTCTATTGAAAGCCACCCGGCTCACCTCAACGTGACCGGGTGCCCAAGACTTCTATTGTGGCCATGGTCTGGCGCAATTTATCACGGTCACAATTTTGGCCATATGAAAGGAACCTTAATGTATGAGAAAAGCCATGTGGAATTTATCTGTAGTTAAATCATTCCACATAATCAGAAAGATTTGAAGAGTTTTTCACCAACTTTTTTGGAGGCATAGGATCACAACTGATCATCTGTTGAGTATCTGCTGTTCACTTCACAGTGGTTGGAGCTGGAAGCAGTTGCCTCCTCCTGCTATGCAGGGGCTGTTCCGAGGTGCTACAGGCTTATCTCACATTCAACTGTTATTCTCTTTTGTCATCAGTTTTTTCCTAATTCCTGGCAGAAGCGAAGTGAAGCCAACGTAGGACTGAAATTCACTAGCAATCTTTTATATTGAAGCATCAAGCTAAGTTTGTAAAGGGTTCACTAAAACAAGTATAAATAAAGCCCATATTGGACTACCATACATTAATAAAATGTTGTAGACATCTCCTTAGGGCAGAGTTCATACATATGTACACACATACACAGCCACAGACTAAACCCCTGCTTACCATTTTATGTAGTGGTTTTACATGTGGTTTTCAAATCTGCATTCATATTTGTGTCATACCCATACAATTTCCCTAACATACTAATGCACAGTACTATTATACAAACACTGACTGGCCGCTATGACACAGCCAGGTCAGTGCAAATCAAAGGACAGTCTCTAAAATGTCAATTTGCCATCAGGAAAGTAGAACACATCAATAAGGATCAATGGAATGGAAGTCCTCCAGCTGGTGTCTGCAGGAATTGTTAGTGGTGTGTATTTCAAAGAGTGGGATATTCTCTATTGCTATATAGTACATTGGTGAGCCCTTGGAAATGGTCAATTCAGTGTTTCTGCCACTTCATCCATTGGGTCTTTACAGATGTCCTTTCCTCAGCAAACAATGTTTTCAGCTTTGCTGATACAGTCTTTTCACGCAGAAGACAGTAGTCTCCCTGAGCATCAGTCTGGTGAACTGAAGCATACAGTTCAGCAGGCGTCAGTCTTCGTATTCAGGGCTTTGATTGATCGCTTCCATCATTCACTGGTTGTCTCATTCTTAGTAGATGAAGTGCTGTCCCGGACGGGAAGAAGGTCATAATGACATGGAATGTGACTGTTCTTTGGAAGGTCATAGAGATCTTGGCCAGTTTTACAGGTGCCGTTGAATCCTCCTTGGGCGAGACTTACAGTGGGTTCTAAGGAAATAATTAAACATATTACCATAATTAATTCACACATAGACTAGCTCATATAGGAATACATTTTTCCAGATTTTTCCAGATGTCATCATGAGAACCATTTAGAGTATTATCCATTATGTATGTAACCACAATAAACAATAAATCCCCGGTGTCCCCAGCTCTACAGCTCTCCTTTACTGATCTCAGTCCAAAACGATCAAAACTGCTAAGACCTCTATAACCTATGCACTAATTAGAATTTATTAAAGGGCATCTACTAGGCTACATAGGTGTTAATGGAGACTGGAGCCCCTCAGGTTCATTTGCATACAGTATTTCATTCTGGTGGTAGATGACGATTAACAAAGTATTTTTCCTTCACATGGTATGTGATCATGAGATTAGGTAGTCTAGGGCTAAGGTTGACAAGCACAAAATTTGTGCTGAAAAACCCTAACTTGTCTTATACTGGAGTATATATAAGATTCTCTTATATATATATTACGGGGGCTGGCAGGCTATATACTGGGGGGGGGGGCCGGCAGGCTGCATACTACAGGGGCTGGCAGGCTATATTCTACAGGGGTTGGCGGGCTATATATTGGGGGGATGTTACTACTGCATTTCCCACCCTCGCCTTATACTTGAGTCAACAGGTTTTCCCAGTTTTTTGTGTAAAATTAGGTACCTCGGATTATACTTGAGTCGGTTTATACTCGAGTTTATACGGTACCTACAAACATCACTACTGAGGCCAATGATAGGCCACGGCACTCACGTGAAAGCAGCAGTTTCTACTATATTTTTTGTTTTTTAAACTTGATTGAAAATCCAATGGATGTATAAATATCAGATATTCTTATGCACTGTATTTTCAGGTATGAAACTTATTTCTAGAACAGGAAACAGAATAGGGCAGTGGTTTTGAATCACTGGTTTGTGAGCCATTTGTGTCTCCTAGGCCCTCAACATGCTGCTCCTCTGTTGACGTTTCTGTACCATGTTAAGAATTTCTGCTTTCATTGTAAAGAAATAGGCTGCAAAGTGGCCATTAGTAACAGTTTTTATCTTTCTGTTGATAGGGAGTATTCCAGTCAGGCTATTGGTTTATTGCTTCTCTCCCTCTATTTGTTTACATATCTCTGAACAGTAAGTTTTATGTCTTTCTGCTCTATTTCTGGCTATAGTAGATAGGGAAACACAAGCAGAGCAGAAATTGATAAGATCTTCTGTTAGAAAATAGTGCTCCCAGAATACTATAGCCAGGCAGAAAGCAGACAGAGTGTATCAAAACTTCTAAGGCCTCTATAACCTGAGAATTTCTTAAAGGGCATCTGCCAGCAGGATGAAGGACTGTATGCAAATGAGCCTGAGGGGCTCCAGGCTACATAGGTGTTAATGGAGACTGGAGCTCCTCAGGTTCATTTGCATACAGTATTTCATCCTGGTGGTAGATGTCCATTAGTAAAGTTTATTTCCGTTACATGGTATGTGATCATGAGATTAGGTAGTCTAGGGCTAAGGGTGACATGCATAGTTTTACAGTTAGTCACACCGAAAACATTTGCTTTATTTTAATGGTGAGATATCGGGTCAAAATCATATCACTAGTAGTTAACAAGTCATGTCTTAAAATATTCACTTTTTATAACACATAGCTTGTCTCTTGACAAGTTGTTGCAAGTATCTGATATTGATGATGGGTGAAGGTTTATTAATATAAAATAATACAATACTGAACTAATGAAAGGGAAAATAGGTAAATCTCAATAGGAATCTCAATAGGTAAATATGGAAGTAATCTTTAGGTACATCCAATTAATAAAATTTATTTTTCAGCTAATAACCAGGGATGTATGCATTTATAGCTATTATGGCAAAAGCAAAAATGTATTGGTCATCACAGGGATGTTACATGCAATCTATTTATGGCTTATTCTCAGTTCAGACCACCAATACCAGATTGATGGGGGTTGACACTTGACCCCCTACACGTATCAGCTCCCATGGATTGAACAGTGGACAGAGCAAGAAACCAACTGGTTTGGGTTTTTTACTGATTACATATTAGTGGCCTAGTCTGAGTATAGTCTTTAAAAATACATAATGTAGTAAGAGGTCTAAGTATAATCTTTCTAATCTAAGAAAGAATAATGCACATTGCTCTCTGATCTACCATATAGTCTCCTGCAGTCATGTTGACTGCACACACCGGAGTAATGCCAGTCTAAACACAGATCAATCACTTGCACATACAGTGTGTGTGCAATTTCAGAAATAAGATGGAGCTTGTAGATAATAACAATTATAGTACACAAAAAGAAAAAAAATTCGAGATAATCATTCATGCACACTAAAAAAATTCATCCAAAAATGCCTTACCATTTTAGGTGGCCTTGAAAAATAATCTGCTGCAATAAAAAGCAACAACAATGTAACTATCTAAAGTAATGCTTGCCTTTCAACCCTTAAAACACTCATTTATTGTATGAAACAGCAAACATGAGGATCACTAAAAACATTATAATGTCATGTTAAAGGGAGCTGTTCAGATTAAACATGCAGCCCGATCTGTGTGTAGCATGATATAGAGCAGGAGCTGGAGATTGATATATAGTTTTGTGATTCAGTAAATCATTCATCTAAATTCCTATTGAACATAGGTTAAGGTGTCCACTGATTGACAGTATTCCTTGTATTTTGTATAGTAAGACCCTGTCTATTTGGACTCCTAAGCCTAAAATAACTAATAACCAAAATTTAAAAAAATTACAAGCCAAATATTTTCCGACAAATGATAAATAAATCTGTTCAGCTCGGCATTTCCATAAATAAGATGGCATTATTCCTTCCATTTAAAAAGGATAGAAAAGTATGTAAAGGAACAGTAAAGACGTAAAGGGCCACTTACCGACTTCATACACATTCTTGGTGGCCAGGCTAGTGTTACTTATCTCTGCATATGCAGAGTCTCTGCGCGCTGGTGACTTCATCTCCACATATCCACATTCAGTATGTTTTGGTAGAAGAACTGGAGGATCCTTAATAGTTGCATAAGGGTTTTCTGTACTGCTCAAAGAACAGCTGCTAATGCTATATGCAGAACTCTTCAGGAGACCTGGAAAAGTCATAAACCACAAAGGTCCACATGACTATGCTTAATAAATAATTTGTTAAGTGGTTATAGTATCCTTTGAGTTCAATAGATATAAATCTCCCTGCAAGCACATTACCATATTCCATTCAGCATACATTTTTCTATGCAATTTGCACAAGTATGGATATTAGATTCATTTGAGTAAGGCTGGGTTCATATCTGTCATAGGCGGAGAGCAATCTTAGGATGTAGTGATACTTATTGGAAGACCTTTCGCTAGGTATAGATTACCATTGTCTTCTGTACTTGGAAGGCTACCTTCCATTATTCACATATATACATATATATGTATTATATATGTGAATAATATATCATTAGGTTCATATGTCATATGGCTTTTGCCATGAATTTTGGGTTCTAACTATATCACAAAATAACTATAACACAACATGCTACACCTGAACCCAGCTGCATAGAAATTTTAAAATTACTCATATTTAATGCTGGCAAAGTCTACAAATGCAAATTGAGATGGTTTTCCCTCATTTAGTTATTGATGCGCTACAGGTCAGGTCATCAATATCACATGAGAGGCGGTCCAACACCTAGAACACACACTGTTAGAAGGCTTATCCACAGTCACCAGCGAAGGGTACCAGAACATAAGCAAACTCTATGGGGCACATTTACTAAGTGTCTGCGGACCGCATTTCCGTTGGGTTTCCCGACTATTTCCATTTTGCGCCGCATTTAACAGGAGTTTTTGGTGCACACAATCGAATTTTGGTGCAATCGTGACGACTCTCATGCCACAAAAATCAGGGGGCGGGGCTGTTAGACAATCTGACTGATTCAGACTAAGCGCGGTATTTAAAATTCTAATTTTTTCGCAAGACATGCATTCGCATACACCGGGAAGAAGAAGGTAAACTCCGGCGGACCTGAGTGGGGAAGTGACACATGCAGGATCTTGGGCGCACAATCTTGTTGAATTGCGGCAGACTTCATCCTCATCGGACAACGCACCTCGGGGGTCGCGCAGGGACTGGTTAAGTAAATATGCCCTAATGTGCTAGATGTGCATGATATAAAGCTGTGTTTCTTGTATATTTCTATTACCATGCTCAGAAAGATATCCTCCTTGCTTCCAGTCTGCTGGCAGAGTTCCTGTGTAATCAATAGTGTGTGATCTCTTTCCAGGATCCAAACCCTTGAGGTTAACAAAGAGCTGACTACTCTTTGACTAAACAAAAAATAGAAAAGGGAAAAACAATATTTTATTCCATACCAGTTGCTCTACTCTTCTAATATGTACTCCATCGACTAAAACGCAAGTGTAGGACAAGGGCTGTCATCCTAACACATAATTAATACATGATGATGTCAGTCAATAAGTCAATAAGATCAATACTATTTTTCTACAACTCCACTTAGTGTTATTGCTTTATCATGAAGAACTTGTGAAAGAGGTAAATACAAACCATAGAGATATCTCAAATAATTAAATGCTTTTATTGATTTATTGATACAAAAGTCCTTTGAGGAATAGTTTTCTCTGCTTCTACCGGTAGTAATATATAAATGGAGAATGAGGACAGTTAAAGTTAGAGGAATGGATATATGCATAAAAATGACCTATAGTTGTGTCTATGTGCAAATCAATGTCCGATTTTTACATGGTAAATATAATATTGTCACATATTAAATGGTAGGCCCGTTCACATATTTTATGAAGGAGCCAAGGATTTCTTGCTAGACCTCAGTTCTCTAATATGAAGACCCTGCTAGGGGAATTAAATACTACAACTGGAGATGGTATAGTTTGGAAATCACTTAGAAGAATCCACTACTTCTGTAGAGTGGCAGGTATTTTATCATTGTGACCAGTTGGCCTTGAAGTAGATCAATATGATCATCAATAGACATTGCAGAAAATGCAAACCGAACGTGGCCACCAAACGAGAGGGTGGAATTGTATGTTTATCATTTATGTATAATCTTCCCATGTCAGTAATAGCTAAGATAGAAAATACATATGAAGAAAGTATTATTTGCAGCAGAGGTAATTAGCAGATAAGATTTGCCTTTGTTGTAGATATGTATATTAGTTCTTATGTGATGTCTTACCTTAGGAACTACCATTCTGTTGACATTGTTGAGATGAGGTCCTGACGTGCACTGACTCAGTGTGTGGTAACTTGGGTTGGAGAAGTACTGGCTGTTGGGATTTCCTCCATTATTATGTGGGAGAGTATCTGTGTGAAAGAAAAATGCTCATAGTTAGAAATCAGAATTTCTGTTGCTCTCAATCCTTTACACCAGTTCCACTACTGTGCAATACTTTTAGTACGTATCGGTTATCTATAGCAGAAAAAAAAGATACCGGCTGTTTCACCAATTTTTTTAGCTATAGTTATAGTAGTTATAACAGAAGGCATAACTTAAGGCTTTTCTGCACCCCACATACGCATATATATCATTGGATACTTAAGATCTCTTTTGGTGCATTTTGGCATAAAAGATGTTAACGTCTGGAGTGGATTTGCAACTTTTGGTCTAAAATGTTGCAAATTGTCCCATATTAGGCCTAAATTGACATATGCAAGAATTTGAGTCATTTTGAAGATAGAAAACTGATGTAACTGCAATGATACATCCCCCCATAGTCTTTAGTCAGAGCTTGGGGCTATAACCCTGCTCCTATTTTATTTGTGTGACTTTGTGTTTCCTTGTTGCATCAAAAAATAACCCACATTGGAAATAGCGCCCCTCCAACTTGCAGCCTGGGGCAGATAATTCAGGCTCATTTGAAGACCATCAGTTTTATGTCTTCAAAATGTCTGAAATTTGTAGCATTTGCAATTTTTTGACAGTACAGGCAGTCCCCGGGTTACATACAAGATAGGGTCTGTAGGATTGTTCTTAAGTTGAATTTGTATGTAAGTCGTAACTGTATATTTTATCATTGTAATACCAGCCAGAACTTTTTTGGTCTCTGTGATAATTGGATTTTAAAAATGATGGATTGTCATAATAACCAGGATTAACAATAAAGCTTCATTACAGACATCTGTGATAACTGTTAGAGCTGATCATTGTAGCCTAGGACTAAAGTACAATAAATTACCAATATCCAGAGGTCCGTTTGTAACTAGGGGTCGTATATAAGTCGAGTGTTCTTAAGTAGGGGACCGCCTGTACAATCCACTTTTCATTTCCGTTTGTTTACTACATATATAATATATACAAGTACAACGAAAAACTCGAAAGATTCCAAAAAGCTGGAGATAAATAATTAACATTAAATATGAAATAAATGCAGTTGGCAAATTTTCACATATAGTAAAATAAATTTGAGGCACAGCCATCCAAGAATCTCTGAAATCTTTCATATATAGAGTAAAGCATGCACTTTCAATGTAAGCTATTACCTGCAATGGTATAATCTGTGCTGAGGACTCGGACAGTGGGGGTGTAGCTTACAGATGGCATTGCTGTCTCTTTGCCCTTCTGTTTTTGTCTATAGATGATAAAGAGGGCTAGCAGAAAGAGGACAACCAGGACAAGGATAATGATGCCAGCGATAGCACCAATCTGGTAAGTATCAGCAGGGATTGCAGCACTTGTGCGGGTCAGGCTGTTCAGGTTCCCTACAATTATCATTACAGCTAGAAGGCAATAGCAGTGAGAAAGAAAATCAATTAAAACACATAGATGTGAGAGGGCGAACTGTCTAAGAGAAGTCATTAGCTGAGACAATGAATTAACAAATCATACAGAAGACAATAAATGGTTATTTTATAATATAAACGCTTCGCAGTACAGAAAAGATAATTACATTGTCTGCATATATTATGTGTATTGTGTTTCTCCTATTAATAACATTTTCATGAGATTCAAATGCAATCTAATATAAAAGTAATCTTTTGATCTAATTAGAATAACCCTTTAACTTTTTAGACCAGAAAACTAAAATGTATTCCACTAATATATATATATTAGGTACACCATGCTAGTAACGGGTTGGACCCCCTTTTGCCTTCTGAACTGCCTCAATTCTTCGTGGCATAGATTCAACAAGGTGCTGGAAGCATTCCTCAGAGATTTTGGTCCATATTGACATGATGGCATCACACAGTTGCCGAAGATTTGTCGGCTGCACATCCATGATGCGAATCTCCCGTTCCACCACATCCCAAAGATGCTCTATTGGATTGAGATCTGGTGACTGTGGAGGCCATTTGAGTACAGTGAACTCATTGTCATGTTCAAGAAACCAGTCTGAGATGATTCCAGCTTTATGACATGGCGCATTATCCTGCTGAAAGTAGCCATCAGATGTTGGGTACATTGTGGTCATAAAGGGATGGACATGGTCAGCAACAATACTCAGGTAGGCTGTGGCGTTGCAACGATGCTCAATTGGTACCAAGGGGCCCAAAGAGTGCCAAGAAAATATTCCCCACACCATGACACCACCACCACCAGCCTGAACCGTTGATACAAGGCAGGATGGATCCATGCTTTCATGTTGTTGACGCCAAATTCTGACCCTACCATCCGAATGTCGCAGCAGAAATCAAGACTCATCAGACCAGGCAACGTTTTTCCAATCTTCTACTGTCCAATTTCGATGAGCTTGTGCAAATTGTAGCCTCAGTTTCCTGTTCTTAGCTGAAAGGAGTGGCACCCGGTGTGGTCTTCTGCTGCTGTAGCCCATCTGCCTCAAAGTTTGACGTACTGGGCGTTCAGAGATGCTCTTCTGCCTACCTTGGTTGTAACGGGTGGCGATTTGAGTCACTGTTGCCTTTCAGCTCGAACCAGTCTGCCCATTCTCCTCTGACCTCTGGCATCAACAAGGCATTTCCGCCCACAGAACTGCTGCTCACTGGATGTTTTTTCTTTTTCGGACCATTCTCTGTAAACCCTAGAGATGGTTGTGCGTGAAAATCCCAGTAGATCAGCAGTTTCTGAAATACTCAGACCAGCCCTTCTGGCACCAACAACCATGCCACGTTCAAAGGCACTCAAATCCCCTTTCTTCCCCATACTGATGCTCGGTTTGAACTGCAGGAGATTGTCTTGACCATGTCTACATGCCTAAATGCACTGAGTTGCCGCCATGTGATTGGTTGATTAGAAATTAAGTGTTAACGAGCAGTTGGACAGGTGTACCTAATAAAGTGGCCAGTGAGTGTATATATATAATAAATATAATTTATTATAAGGGAAATATAGATTATTTATTTAACTATTGCGATAAATGTTATTAAGGGTATGATGTTTTGTGTGGAGACTATTTGATACACGCAGTGTGGGACATTCAGTGGCGATGAACATTATTTGATACACTGGGATGCACTGCCCACAATGGAGAGGTCTGTCATTTTTATTGTAGATACATTTCAACCGTGAGAGACAGAATCCAACTCTAGAAAATCACATTGTATGATTTTTAACCCTTTAAAGGCCATCTAGCATCAGGATGAAGGATTGTAAACCAAGCACACAGACATAATGGTGTGTGCCCCTTGTGGCAGGACCCGCTGATTTTTCAGCTTCTTAGGACCTTGCTTTTATGAAATGGATGCCAATGGAGCCCCTTATGCTCATTTGCATTATTTTTAAAACCTTTATTTCTTAAAAACCAGGCCATAGGAAGCTAAATGAAGAGCGGGTCCTGCCAGAGGGGGCACACACCAGTATGTCAGCGTGCTTAGTTTACAATCCTTCATCCTGATGGTAGATGACTTTTAACGACCAGGCCCTTTTTCGTTGTGTGAGGGCTTGTGATGGTATTGAATATTCCATGCCATATATTGGTGAAAAAACGCATTTGCACCATTTTTTTTGTGGGCTTGGATTTTATGGCTTTCACTGTGCGTCCCAAATTATATGCCCCCTTTATTCTTTGGGTCGATAAGATCACTGAAATACCAAATGTATACAGGTTTTATAATGTTTTCATACATTTACAAAAATTGAAACCTGCACAAAAAAAAGTTCTTCATTTTGCCATCTTCTGGCGCTAATAAGGTTTTCATACTTTGATGTACAAAAGCTGTGTGTCGTGTCATTTTGGGCGATTTGAAATGACGTTTTCAATGCTACTATTTTGAGGGCTGTACGGCCTTTTGATAACTTTTTATTACATTTTTTATATCTTGCAAAATGGCGAAAAAGTAGAATTTTTCATTACTGGGTTAAATGCTGGGAATAACCATTATTATTATACTTTGATAGATTGGACATTTTGGGACGCTTCCATACCTATCATTTTTATGATTTTTAATGTTTATATATGTCAGTTCTAGAAAAGGGGGGGGTGATTTGATTTTTATTTATTTATTAATTATTATTAATATTTTTTAAACTATTTTTTATTTATTTATTTTTACTATTTTCCAAAACCCCCTAGGGCAGTGGTCCTCAACCACCAGGCCTCGGCCCAAGACCGGCCAAAGCAATTAGTCCATAGAAGTGAAGAAGTGAAGAAGAACCTGGTGCCGCCGGCAGTAGAAGAGCGTCAGAGGCAAGTATACAGCTTTTTTAAGGGGGCAGAGATTTGGGGGCTGGGCAAGGGACAGTGCTATGGGGGCTGATCAGGGGACAGCGCTTTAGCGGCGGGGCAGGGGACAGTGCTATTAGAGCTGAGCAGGGGAAAGTGCTAGGGAGCTGGGCAGGGGACATTACAATGGGGTCTGGGCAGGGGACGTTACTATGGGGGCTGGGCAGGGGACATTACTATGGGGTCTGGGTAGGGGACATTACTATGGGGTCTGCACAGGGGACATTACTATGGGGTCTGGGTAGGGGACATTACTATGGGGTCTGGGTAGGGGACATTACTATGGGGTCTGGGCAGGGGACATTACTATGGGGTCTGGGCAGGGGACATTACTATGGGGTCTGCACAGGGGACGTTACTATGGGGTCTGGGCAGGGAACATTACTATGGGGTCTGGGCAGGGGACATTACTATGGGGTCTGGGTAGGGGACATTACTATGGGGTCTGGGGAGGGGACATTACTATGGGGTCTGGGGAGGGGAAGTTACTATGGGGTCTGGGGAGGGGACATTACTATTTGGGCTGGGCAGGGGACAGTGCTATGGGGGCTGGGCAGGGGACATTAGTATGGGGTCTGGGCAGGGGACAGTGCTATGGGGTCTGGGAAGGTGACAGTGCTATGGGGGCTGGTCAGGGGGCATTACTATGGTGGCTGGGCAGGGGACATTACTACGGGGGCAGGGGACAGTACTATGGACAGTAATGAGTAGCAGTTGCATTTCCCACACTAGGCTTATACTCAATTCAACAAGTTTCTGTTAGGATCAGGGTTAGTGGACCCACTGTAACACCGCGAGCAATGATGTAAGCCGACAACCCGTTTTTCACCAGAGCACGCTGCCAAGCGGGTTGGTCTATATTTTTTTATAACGCCCTTAGAGGGACTTTCTAAAGGACGATTTGGGACACTAACCATTCACTGGTCATAATTGCCCTGATTGGTCCTTTTTGAGGTGTTGAAATGACCCAGCCATGGTCCAGACCTCAACCCAATAGAAAAGCTTTGGTACCAGGAACCTCAATGAACAACATTGTAGAAAAATTGGGCCAGATTTCCTTCAGAACAATCAGAGAGACTTATTTAGCAAATTTGTTAGTTTTCTAGCTTTGCTTTATTTTTGTGAAATACCAACACAGAGGAAGATGCTATTTGTTGTTCTTCCTCTGCATTTACCTCATTATTTTAGAAGTAGGTCGTACATATAACCATAGAATTTAAAGGGTCTGCTTTCTTTTCCTAAGGACTGCATCTGCATGATATCTGCAGGGCCAGTGGGGACGTGTGAAGTAACAAGTTTATATGCTATTGTGTATCCTCTCCATCAGCCTAACAACATTTGCAGCATAGACTTTTAATTCTGAACCACAGGGGACAATCAGTTTAATTATTAGGTATGAGAAAGTCAGAGTTATTTACTTGTACATACACGTACCGCGGGTGTTCTGCATGTGAAGGGATATAATTACCACAGTGATATTCCTGTGTGACTGTCCTCTTACACATGGGTGTGCACAGCAGGGGATATTAATCATTTGTAGATTCACTGTCTAATGTAGATGATTATGAAAAATTGGAGATCTCTCAAAGAAAAAGAAGATTCACTGATACATAGAGGGATCTGACTGTGGATATTAAAAATTAACTTTTATTCACAGTTGCATTAAAATTAGACCACTAAATGGTCAAACCCATTAAAAGTGTGTCATTTCCCACAATGCCGTGGAAAAAAGATTATATAAGCTCAGGGTCCAATAGGATGATCTTAGACCCTAGAGACAGATAACAATCGGTGTGTTAATCAGAGAGGATAAACTAGGGTACAGAACCTAAACTATAGAGCCAAGGGCTTGCCACTGGTAACTCAGGCAGTCCACTAGTCTAGGTATATTTATTCGTCCCTGCTCTCCACAGCAACACCATTCATTCAATTTTAGACCCAACGCGTTTCTAGTGCTCCTATCATCAGGGGTCACACACATTCACTGTCATTCATGATATTGTGAGACAGAGCGGCGTGGGCTCACGCTGTCGCATTGATATCAGCGGCAGCGAGTGAGGAAAAACACCAGGTATTTATTGTGGTATCCCCTCCCATAGGGCGTGCTTAAGATGACCACCAAACCAACCGCCATGTACCCCAGACCACTTGGCCCACCCACTGGGCGGGACCCCCGGCTCACCCCCACTGGGCAGCTGGAGGGAATGAACCGCCGCACATCAAAGATGAGGTAGGTCCGCCCCCGCTGCAGATCGTATGCCTCCGGTCATGTGATCAGGCCAGGAGTCATATGACCTTGGTCATGTGATCACGCCGGAGCCCAGCGTCACGTCACCATAGTAACCCCCGTGTCCACCCGGAGCGCCACAGGAGAACTACAGGAGGACATCCGATACCCCACATACCGCAACCCAAAGGGAACAGCTCACCAGGTGACAAGCCGCCCCACAATAGCACCCCGCAGAAGAAAAATGGGGGGGAGGGTTTGTCAGGAAAGGGGGGTTGGGAGGGGAGTTAGCTATGGCAGATGTAGAACGGAAACTGGAATAACCAGATCCGAACCACACTCTGCCAGAAAAGGTGCGTGTCTCCATTTAGAAAGGAGAAGGGTGAGCCTATGTGGTCCACGAGGCATAACACCTCAAAGGACCCGGGAGGTCCCATATTAGACTGTCGATGGATTGACAGTCAGCCCATCTCAAGCCTTGGGGGCAAACCACGTCCCCCAGGGCCAAAACCCCCCCGGGGTCAGAGGCCGAGGGGAGAGAAGGGTTGGCCTGTGGAAAATCGGGGTAAGAGCTGGAGATAGTACACCAATAAAAAGCCAGTGCCCAAAGGAACAAATGGGAGACCCACACTGTTATTAAATAAGAGTAGAGGCACTTGTCCATGGTGCCTGGCAGGAAGTGTTCTATTCATTATCAAAGTGAAACAGACTCCGAAGTAGCACATGACTAAAAAGAGAAGGGGGCAGAATAAGAAAAGCCCCAAAGCTGATGCCCCATCAGCTTGCAGGAGAAAGAAAAAGGGGGGCGACAAAAAGGGGGCAAAAAGGAGAGTAAAATATATTTTATAAGGGAATTCAAAACAGGACACATTCAATCGAGATCATGTATCGATGAAACTTGCAAAAGAGAGGACATCATTGAGACCCCTTGGTGACACACAGTCAATTCTAAAAATCCATTGTGTCTCCTTGCGTAAAATCAAATTGTCCCAATCACCTCCCCTTTTTGGGGGTCTCACCCATTCGATAGCCTGGAAACGCGCCAAGTTGTAATCACCATTGTGTCGTTCCCTAAAATGTTTGGCGATCGGGGTGTCCTTGTTGTTTTTAATGTCCCTTATGTGTTCCCTAAAGCGGTTTTTAAAAGGGCGAAAGGTTTTTCCGACATAGTTAAGGGGACAGCTACATGTCAAGAGATAAATCACACCCGCTGTTTCACAGGTCACATGGCCCCTGATGTCATAGACCATCCCTGTGCTTGTACTGCTAAAAGTGGATCCCCTGGTAATATACGGGCAAGCCTTACATATACCACAGCTGAAAGTTCCCGGTCGTGGTCTGCCCAACCAAGTTTGAGGGCGTTGGGCTGGTTCCAGGTAACTATGGACCAACCTATCCTTTAGATTCTTACCCCTCCTGAAAGTAACCGTGGCATTTGTGGAAATATGTTCCCTAATGTCCTCGTCATGCTGGAGGATACGCCAATACTTGTCTAGGATACGTTTGACCGCCCCATTCTGTGCGTCAAAAGTCCCTACTAGTCTAGTCATGCCCGGTACTGTTACCTTGGGTTTTTGAATCAAAAGCGTGTCCCTTACAGTTTCTCTGGCCATAGATTCCGCCTTTTTAATGGTTTGTTTGGGAAAACCTCTGTTCGCAAAGCGGTGGCTCATTTCTTTTGCCTGTACAGTATAGTCAGAGAAATTACTACAGTTACGACGTAGGCGTAAAAATTGGCCTCGCGGTATTCCGTGTTTGAGGGGAGTCGGATGACAGCTCTCCCACCTCAACAGGCTGATCTCGCTCGTAAAGTGGAGCCCCAGATCGTTCACATTTAGGGCTCCCACAAAATCATGGAATTCCTGCACCGACGATGTCCAAAGTATAAGCACATCGTCGATGTATCTTAGCCACAAGGCAATCGACGATGACCACTTAGAGAGTTCCTCAGCGAAGACCACAGTTTCCTCCCACCACCCGAGGTATAAATTCGCGTACGTGGGGGCTACTGGGCTCCCCATGGCCGTACCCCGTTGCTGGTGGAGGATGTGGCCCTCGAAAGTGAAGAAATTCCTCTCCAGGACAAAGGACAACAGGCTCAGGACCAACTCGTTGTGATTCCTGTATTGGACTCCCCTCATGTCTAGATAAAATTTGACGGCTCTTAGACCAAGATCATGGGGAATCGAGGAGTACAACGCCTCGACATCGAGGCTCGCAAGCATGGTCCCTGGTTCAAGGGATATACCTTCTAGATGTTTAAGGACATCCGTTGTATCCTGTGTATAGGAGGGGAGGCTCATCACAAACGGTCTAAGTATTCTGTCCAGGTATATGCTAGTGTTTTGGGTCAAGTTGTTTATACCCGAGACAATGGGCCTACCCTTTAAAGGGGGGTATCCTTTATGAACTTTGGGCGACCCATAGAAGGTTGCCATGACTGGAAACTTAGGAACCAGGAATTTAGCTTCCTCCTTATCAATCAAGTTCTTATTCAAGGCTTCTTGAACCAAACCATCCAGTTCTTTCTTAAATCTGTCCATCGGATTGAACCGTAAAGGGCGGTAACACTGGGGGTCCCGTAAGATGGTATCGCACATACTCACATAATCACTCCGATTGAGTACCACAATGTTACCGCCCTTATCCGATGGTTTGATAATCAGATTCTTATTCTTTTCCAAGTCAAGTAAGGATTCACGCTCCTCCACAGATAGATTTTGCAAGCTGTGCTGCCCAAAACCATTGAGATCCCTGAGTTCCGGGGTTACGAGCTCAAGGAAGAGATCAATTTCCGTCGTCTCTGCTACTGGGGGTGTTTTATTACTCTTTAATTTCAGATCTGTAAATGGCCCTTCCCCATCTATACGGTTGGCATCACACCATAGCTCATTCAATATATCAAAACTCTCTATATCACTTAGATCTAAGCCCAATTCCTGGCATCTTCTCCTATCATTGTGTTTAAAGAATTTTATCCATTTTAATTTCCGGGCGAAAAGATGTAAGTCCTTCACCCAGGTGAAAAGATCAAATTTAACAGTAGGGACAAAAGAGAGCCCCCTCCCAAGCAGACACATCTCAGTACCACTCAAAACGTGGTCTGATAAATTGATGATCTGCAGGTCATCAGAGTGGGATGCTACTCTTTGTTCCCTCTGAGGAGGTATCTGGCAATGGGGGGGGTTCCCATCTAAAAAAAGGGGTTGCACCCCTTCCACCCCTCCCTCTGCCCCTCTGTCCACCTCTCTGTTGTTTAGGTTTAGCGCCTCTCCCCCTAGCGGCTGATGTATGGCTACGCTCTGAGTCGGTTGTCTCTCCCTCAGATGTAGATTGCCCCGATTCCTTATCTGGGGGTGGTTGAGACTATTGTTCAAGAAACTGGTATTCGCGATGCTCTTTAAAATCGCGTGAATCTCTCAGAAACTGAAAGTGCTTCCGCTCCTTTAGATGAGACGTAAAGCGTTCTATTGTCTGTTGTAGGGCCTTGTCTTTTTTGTCAAAGCCTACACTATCTTTAAGGGTTCTGACTTTTTCAATTTCCCCTTTCAAATCTTGTTCTAGTTTCGAACAGAAGATCTTTTCCTCCTCTACAAGTATATGAATAGCCGAAGTGAACTTTCGGTTAACTCAGCCTCCCACCTTTGCTTAAGGTCATTAGTTTTCAATCTAGTCGCTGGTGATATGGGGATTCTCAGGCCTCTTGGTATGATCTTATTTTTGAGATTAGGTCCCAATCCCTTACCTCCCACCAGCTCCTTATGTAATCCTTATAAACTTTGGTGAGGCTTCTAAATGCAGATTTAAGGGATAATTCCCTCGTAGATTGAGGTAATTCTGCTTCTGAAAACACACTCTGCACCTCACTAGTCCATGTGTCAATAGAGGGGTCTGAAAACACAAATCCTGCCATCCCTTGGTAAAATGAATGGACAAAAAAAATTAATAGATTCACTGTCTAATGTAGATGATTACGAAAAATTGGAGATCTCTCCCATTTGTTCCTTTGGGCACTGGCTTTTTATTGGTGTACTATCTCCGAATCCAGGGAGTTATAGAATTCTGCCCATGGGAGCAGAGCGGACCAGTCGTTCTGTCGGGCGGAAACAAAATGGCGAAGATAGCAGCCCAGGGTTTCATTAACCCTCTCAACTTGTCCGTTGGACTGAGGATGGTAAGCAGACGAGAAGTTCAGTTTCACTTGTAGTTGATGGCACAGGAACCGCCAGAAACGGGAAACAAACTGGACCCCTCGGTCCGAGACTATGTGCAGAGGTAGTCCATGTAGCCAGAAGATGTGCTGGAAGAACAGGCCGGCAAGATGTGGGGCTGACGGCAGGCCTGGCAGGGGAACAAAGTGGTCCATCTCGGAGAAGCGGTCGGTCACCACCCAGATAACGGTATTACCCACAGAGCATAGAAGATCGGTAATAAAGTCCATTGCCACGTGAGTCCACGGGCAGCTGGGTATCGGTAACGGCAAGAGAAGACCAGCTGGTTTAAGACGTGATGGCTTGTTTCGAGAACAGGAGGTGCAGGCGCCCACAAAGTCCCCATATCTGGCCACCATAGTGTCGGGAAATGAAGGCGAGAGAGCGCTGCACCCCAGGATGCCCAGCCACATGGGAGCAATGTCCCCAAGTCAGTATCCTCCTCCGAAGGGCAGGTCGGACATATATCTTGCCTGGAGGACGTTGCCGAAGATCCACAGGAGCAGCAAGAACCAAGCGTTCAGGAGGAACAATATCTCTAGGAGCAGGATCCTCCCCAATCACATCCAAGGCACGGGAGAGAGCATCGGCCCTCACATTCTTCTCTGCAGGACGGAAATGTAGGAGAAAATTGAAACGGGAGAAGAAGAGATACCAACGAGCCTGTCTTGGATTGAGACGCTGGGCAGTCTGGAGGTACAGAAGGTTTTTATGATCGGTGTAGATATTAACTGGAAAACGAGCACCCTCCAGAAGATAACGCCATTCTTCCAAGGCAAGCTTTATGGCCAGAAGCTCTCGATTACCAATAGAGTAATTCCGTTCCGCAGGTGAAAAGGTCTTGGAGAAGAACCCACAAGTGAAGTTTCTGCCCTTGGGGCCCTTCTGTGTGAGTACAGCTCCGGCACCAACGGATAAGGCGTCAACCTCAAGCAGTAACGGCTTCTCTGAGTCAGGTCGAGTAAGAACGGGAGCAGATGAAAAAGCAGATTTTAACTTTGTGAAGGCGTCTTCTGCCGCTGGAGGCCAGTGTCTACGGTTGGCGTTCTTCTCCGTCAGGGCCACAATGGGAGATACCAGGGAGGAAAAATGTGGGATGAAGTGCCGGTAATAATTGGCGAATCCCAGGAATCTCTGGATAGCTCGTAGCAGTATCACTAAATGGGTCTTCGAGTGAGGTTTGGCATATGTAATGAAAAGGAAAGGAGTGAGTCTGTTTATTGTACACATTGGGGGATTTATAACTGTCTACACTTTGATCTACCTTATTTAGGGTATTTTACTTGGCTCAATTTAGTTTGGAAAATCTGCGCAAATTAGAACAATTGCTCAAAATATATGACAGACTACTTTTTTTATGCAAGCGGACAATCCCTCCCCATGGAAATGGAAATAAAATTATTACATAAAGCGACCACGATTAGCACGCTGCCACAGTGGCTGGACAAATCAGTCCATGTCTACAGGGGGCTCACATTAATCAACTACCTGTATTTTTGCCTGGTTGAGGGGGAAACCAGAAGGACCTGGAGGAAACCCAGCAAACGGGAGAACGTTACAAAGTCTTTGCAGATATTGACCCTGGGAGTTGACCCCAGGTCCCTAGCGCTACCACGTGTAATGCGAACCACTAAGCCACCGTTGAAAGGCCACTGCACAACATTTACTGCCTACGGAATGTAAACGCGAAGGTTTTATTCACTTAGAGAAACACTAAAAATACAGTTACCACATAGGAACTGACAACATCTTACACGTTTCTGTAATGTGAACGAGAATCCCCACCATTAAGATACAGAGAGTGAATATTGCAGTACAAACACATCACCAGGGGTACAGGGTTTACTACCTGGTGGAGAATGGGTGGGTGTGGCTTTAGTTAGCTGGGTGCGACAATCCGCCAGGTGCTGTGGGAGGGGTGCCGGATGGAGTCTGTCTCAAATGCCACTATCTTCCATCATTTCTTGGGATGGGGCACTTGGCAGGTAGAACGGATCAGAACAGGACATCTTACTACCACATTTGTACATTTAATCGCATACAGCTACATGCACTAACATTTTGTTAATCAGGACATTATGAGGCTTCTTTTGTGGGTCACACGCCGATCTTAAAAAGCTGCAACCTCATAAGACCCTTCTTAGACTTCTGGTCACTGGCACAACAGCTAAACAGCTTGTATGTGCCAGATTTACATACCAGGGTTCAGTATATACAATAAGGTCTATACTCATTCCTTTACATGAAAACATTATACTATATACATACTATTGTGACAGCCATTCCCTTTATAGAGTGCATCCTTACAGGGAATTAAAGAGATGGCTCAGGTCACATGACCTTCCTGAGTGCTCTGATTTGTGAAACAGGAACAGAAAGCTGGACTGCTGTGTACTACCCGAGTTCCCGCCCTTAAAGGGGTTGTCTACACCTGCTGCCGGTCTTCTTCTGTTGTCTAGCCTCATCTGTGCACCGGCAGTGACATGCTGGCACTACAGTGCAGGACTAACATCTCCCGCCACTTGCACCCATCCCCCCGGTCCCCCGTACAATGGAGATGAGGTGCTTGTGTCAAGAGATAAAGCGCGAGCTACTGATTGATGCCGGGGGGAGTTCCTGCATCCTGTCGCGCTCTTCTCCGCTGTGGCACCGCCGCTCAGCTCGTGTATCCCGCCGCACTTGGTAGTATGTTGGCACAGTCCGTGACCCCGGCCGGCGTGTAATATGTCCGCCTGCTCTGCTTCTGACGGTACGCTGCCACGTAACCGGACTAGGCGGAGAGTTGAAGCTGGCGAGGGCGGGTGGGAACAAGACTGGGATCCCGGGAGCCGGCTGGTAGAGGCGGTGCCTACTCGGGGAAGGGCGGGGTCTAACTGTGGGGAGGGCGTCATGTGCTGCGGGAGGAGCGCGGCTCGTGGTGTATACCAAAAGGGGATTCACTCACTACTACACAGGCAACGTAATCATCCAAACCTGACCCCAGAAAGGTATAAGCATCTCCAAATACCACCTATCCAAGTGTAATCAGTTAATAAATGGATCCATCATAAGATTATCATCCCATATCGACTACAGTGCTATGGTGTAATCATCACTACCCGACCCGAGTGTAATCATCAATACCGGCCCTATAATAGTGTAATCTCAATACCCGACCCCACTAATATTCTAATCTCAATACCGCCCCTATCAATAAGTGTAATATCATACCCGACCCCCACCCCTATAGTCTAATCATCAATACCGGACCTCTATAATAGTGTAATCAGCATTACACGCCCCCCATAATGAGTGTATACTCCCCCATATATTCATAGTACCCGGTCCACCACTAAATAGTGTAATGCATCAATTACCCGCCCCCATATAGTTAATAATCACATACCCGACCCCTATAATAGTGTAATCTCAATAACCACAAGTGAATCTCACCCGGACCCAGCATGACGTGTATACATCATACCACCCCATATATAGTATAACCATCCATTACCCGACCCCATACATAGTTGTATATCAATCAATACCACGACCCACATAAGAGTAGTAATCACCATACCGACCCCATAATAGTGTAATGATCAATACCCGACCCAATCCATAGTTGTATATCATCCATACCCGACCCCATAAAGTGTAATCATCTACCCGACCCCATAAATAGGTGTATCATCCATACCGGACCCCATATCGTGTAATCATAAACCCTACCCATAATGTGGGAATATCCATACCAGATCCCTTAATAGTGATGTACCAGTCAATACCCAGGCAGGAAACAAAATCCATCAATTCCTGCAGTCCCAGGCAACTCTAGAGATGCTGCTATTTTAAAAAGAAAACTCCATTGAACATGCGAGTAATACAGTAAGTATAGAAGGTGTGGATTGTGGCTGTATATCCTTTGAGGTCATTTGCTGGACCTCTTATTCTAATCGGAGAGAAAGTACACGAGAGTCCAGAATTTTCCCCCTATTTCACCTGTATTGGTAGGTATTTAAGGGGGGGCTGATACGTTTGAATATTGGAAAAAAAGTAGATTGTAATAAGTTAACGGCTTAAAACGTTCCATGTTAGGCATTTCACGTAGATAAGTGGATTTTAGTGGTTTGAGCTTGGGCACTCGGGATCTCAAAAGGTCTCACCATACTGCCTTGTGGTACTTTCCCTAGGTTGTCTTCCTGGATTGATCCTAAAGAAAAAACAAAAAAAAAAAAAAAAAAAAAAACCCAAAAAATAAAAAAAACCTACTATACTACAGTAGGCATATTGGGGATTTTCCACACTCATTCATTAAACATGTGCCAAATTCAACATCTAGAATGGGTTAAACGGGGGGCCTCGGTTTCGGAAAACCGAGGGCTTTGTCAGCGAACATCCGCACTCCCACTGGGACGCCACAGAGCGACCGATCACCAAAGGATAGGGCCTTAAACTTGCTGATCAGTGGGGTGCTCATGATGAGACCCACAGCAATCACAAAGAGGTGGTGCGAGGCGGTCCACGTACTCATTGGCCATCGCGAAACAGGTTCTGTTCCATTAAATTGTAATGGAACTGTGACAGATTGCAGAAGAGAACAGGACCAAGCATACGTGACTTGTTTCAGGATCAAAGTCAGGCAGAAAACTGGCACAAAAACTTTAATATAACATAATAATAATTCTGTATTTATATTAGCCGCTAACTCAGATTCACACTGCGCTGCACAAGTATGTGAAAGCAGTCCCTGTCCCCAATGGGGCTCACAATCTAAACAACCTAACAGATGTTTTGGAGTAAATGTGCGTGCATTGGAATCCTAGTCTTCTCCCGGGTTCTCGGCCTGCCTGATTGAGGCAGCAGAAGATTTAGCTCCGCCACCCTTGCATGGGCAAACGCCAGAGTCAGCGCCCCGACCCGACTGGAGGTCACAGGGGCGCAATTGAAATCTACCCCGGAGATAGAACGAGAGAGCTGGTGGGGACGGAGAATAGCGGGGCGGCATGTGGATCGAAGTGGACTGCCGCGCGACTGAGTGGACGTGGACAAAACAGCCCATGCCATCTGGAGGAGGCGGTTCGATGAGGTGCCCCTCTGATCAGCTTCCACTGGGTCGGTCTAACCTACTAGCAAAAGAATGCGTAGGGAGCCAGTTACCTGAAGCTAAAGGGGGCAAAGGAGGGCAGCAGGTGGTTCGAGGTGAAAGCGGAGGAGTACAGCTCACAAACAGTCTAGGAGAAGCGTAGGTGGCAGCCACCTCCTCCCGCCCCCCCCCCTTGTGGATCGGTGGAACTCATTACACCACCTCCACTGGCATAATTATAAGCACGAAGACTATAGACCCAGAAAAAAGGTTTGATCCTTGCTCACCAGCATTACATACAAGACGAAGGAGATAGTATGGTGCCCCCCCGCACCTGGTCACAGTGACGGAGCAATGTCTGAAGACGAAATGACGAGAGTCAGACACAAGCTCAGACCCAGCCCAAGGCTCTATAAACTACAAAAGTGGCTAAGGAAGAAGCTAAGACAATAGGACTCCAAGTATCGTGAAAAGTTCTCACAGCAATCAGATACCATTAGAAGCTTTACAGGCGGGAGGATTGACTCTCATTCAACCGATGAAGCGGAACGTGCACATATTCCACCTGGAAGATGAATTAGCAGTGCTTTATAAAATAACGTGCAGCCACCACAGAGTCGCTAAAATGGGACAAGATAGAAGGATCTCGTAAACAGGTCTAGTAGAAGGCATATGACGTCTAGCGGGCTTTGCCTAAAAGGACTACACTGCACAGTTCATAAGTCTCTGCGGATATTGCCTGCCGCAAAATACTTAGGGTTTGGGAACGTTATAAGTTGAGCAGTCCCAAAATAGTCTAAAGACAGGCGATGTGGAAAAATATCTTGTTATGCAGATAATCAGGACGCCGGCGCAGGAGGGAATCCCTAGTAATCGAGAACCAAAGATGTTATCATTCGTGAGTATTCAGCGTGAACTCACAAAAAAAAGAAAGCTTTTAGCCCCTTGTGGCTCCAAGCTTTTCCAGAGGCATGAGTTTCGCCTCACTCACGTACACCTTCACGGATCCAAGCCTGCGGACTCGGCAATGAAAAATAATGGGAAGAGGATCACGGATACCGGGCTCCAGCTTCCACGGCCACTTCAATGGCGATGACTGGGGGAAAAACCTCCACAAGGAACAAAGATAATAGAGATGAAAGAAGAAGAAGGGCGAGGAAAGAGAGGACTATGTGAGTGCTGTGTTATGTAATCTAGTTGGACGTTTGCCTGGGGTGCAATATAAAACTGGCCAGTAATGTTAGCTCATAGAGGAAGAGGTGTCTTCCTACAGCCAAATATGAGGAAGTCAACAAAAATGTATTTGTGGTAGTTCATACCAACCGATTGGGATGGATTTTCTGTTCCACTAATCAGGGAGACCCAAAATACTTGCCCGTGTATCGGCAACATGCAGCCGGGCCCGTTTTAATCGTGGCCCTGTCATCATTGGTTGCTCTTGGAGTGTCAGCGCCAACCACCCTATCTGGATTTTTGGTTGGGGGCCCCCAGGGGCTGGCACTCCAATAGTCGGCAAGGCTTCGGTAGTGTCGGGCAGGGGCCATCCGGCGGACAGGAAGCTCTTGCCCGCGCTGTACAGTGCTCGATTGGGCCGGACCGGCCCTCGAGCATAATTACGCAGGTGGAGTTGACTTGGGCCGGAAGACCCACTTCGGCGATCACATCGCTCTTGAATGCTGGATGTTGTGGCTGCGTGATGACGTAATCTACACGCCCGCGTTCCTACACACCCCTGTCCAGGCAGCATTGAGAAGAAAAAAGATATTGGGAGCAAAAAGAGCCAGAGGTGAATACAAGGTTTTTTTGTTTAGTATTAAAGAGCAAGTAAAAGAATTTGTGGGGACCCAGGGCCAACATGAAACAATCATATGGGAGCAGAGTATATATTATGAGGGCACGCATAGGAAAGTAATTATTATGAGGGACACACAGGAGTATAGGATATAATTAATAGAGGGCAGCAAGGAAGTAATTGAATTATGAGGGCATCAAAGGAAGTATTAATTATAGGGTCAAGATTATGACACACGGGCCAACAAATGAACAATTCATTATGGGAGCAGTAGTGATAATATGAGGGCATGCAAGTAGGAAGTAATTTAAATAATGAGGAGCAGCTCGGAGTAATTAAATTATAGGGGAGCATAGTAGAGTATTAAATTATGAGGGCACCAGGGATATGAAATAATTAGGGTGGAGGGCAAACATAGGAAGATCATTAATCGTGGGGTCAGGATATGGTAAACTAGTTATTGAGGGGCAGCATATGAATTAGTTAATTAGAGGGGCATCTAGTAATTAATGGTGGGTGGCACGCATATTTCATACAGTAATTGAGAGGGCTGCCAGTATATTTTAAATAATTATTTGACCCAATTAATTAATTTGTTTGGGGCCATATAAAATATACACAAAGGGTCTAGTATTTAAATAATTAACTGAGGAGGGACCCAGTGATATTACGCTTGCAGTCACTTGTCGCTTATTTATTTTTAAAACTTATTTTTAATTTTAAAATTATTGTCGCGTCCTCAAACGGTCATGTAGAGATAGTGAATGGCCCCCATATAAAAAGTTGGGGACCATGTGGTAAGCTTGAACTTCCATCAGCTATATTCCTTCTGCCTGCAGTCTGGCATCTACGTTTAGGCACACAGCTATAAGAGCAGCCTTTGACTACAATTCCAACAATCATATTATGCTTCGGTTATTCCTTGCTTCGACACATATATATTTGTCATCCCTTTTCAAATAGATTTCATTTCTTCTAACGTGGGTGGACTCATAGGTTTGTGACATCCGCTATGGCTGTCACGGGTTGCCTGTGTGACTCCCTCCCGGGTGCAGGGCACCCGTGCGCGCTTCGTCGCCACCGGTCCCCCGGTTTATTACTTACCTGTCCCGTTCCCGGGCACGCTCCGGCAGCACGGCCGCGCGCCACCTTCGGCAATTATAAAGGGCCAGGGCGCATATTGGCGCTGCCATTTTACTAAAACACTTAAGCCTGCTTCTTATCTCTTGCCGGATTCTTGTGCTCACCCCTAGAGAAAGCTTTCTACGCGATTAGCCTGAGTTCCTGTTCCTCTGGCTCCTCCGTGCTCCTCTGTTCCGCGTGTACTAGTGATTATCATCGTGCTCCTGTCCCCTGTGTGCGTGTTTCCCGTACCCCTCGGTACTCTGCGTTGCTGAGACCCCGGATGTTGAACCTCTCTACGTTGAATCTCTGCCACCGCCTGACCCTGTTGCCCTGGACTTTGCCACGGAATTGCCGTCTGTTACCTCAATCCCACGTGGCCGCCATACAGACAAGTCACGCCTGGAGGAACGATTCTGGTGGTACCAAGCAGGTGCAAGACTTGCTTTCTAACACGGGCTTGGCGGGCTTGTGTGAAAACACGGGTACCACTTGAAACGCCGGTCCCAGATAATGGCTTTGTCATCGTCCTGCAATGTGTCCAGTGGATCAACAACCCGCAAACCTGACAGTAATGATCACGGCCATGGAATCCCCCTGAGGTTTTTCGTCTCCCAGTCGGCCCCGTATTGCTACGTTGTGAGGCATCATCCCGCACATTGACGCACAGCGCCAACAGCGTGGAGCAAGTCACCGCCATGCTGCAACAGTTTGTCTGACAGCTACCCTGCATCAAGCAAAAGGTCCCTGAAAGTGGTTCCTGCCACAACTCCTGCGACTCGCGCGTCCTTCGCTCTACCGAACCCAGGTACGTCTTCTATGCCCGGCACAGTTACTGACGTGGGATCCCAAGCATGCAGGGGCTTATCACCCAGTGTTTCTGTAGAGGCTCATGCATTCAATTTCATCACGGAAGCGTCCAAGGGTGGCATTTATATCCTCAGCATCACCTCTCGGGAAGCCCTGGCCTTGGGGCTATCCACTTTGGACAGAGAGCGACCGCGGCTCACTGCTACAACACTCTCGGCATTTCCTGGCAGAATTCGGTGCTTTTGTCGAGACCAGCACGGGCCTCCTCTACTGAGACTGCGTTGTTGAATCGCGTCAGGGAAATTCATCTGTTGGAGACGTACGCCATCAGTTTCCGTACCACCTGGCCTCTCGGAGGCTCTCTTGGAACGACGCAGGCCATCTTCCGCTCTATCAAAAAGGGACTCTCCTCACCATGTTAACGGTACGCCTGACTAATGCCCCAGCCGCTCGTGATCATGCCGTCCACTCTGAACTGGGTCTAATCCCACTGGCCTCCCACGGATAGCACGTGCGATAGCATTAGAGAGCAGTGCCGCAGAGTCTTCCTCGACCGCCTCAAGCATCATCAGACGTCTTCCTGCCTGCTCCTGTCTTCTTCGGGCGCGCCGCCAGTACACCGTGTGTATCGTTCTGCCAAAGAGCCTCAATGGAGGTGATGGACAGAGCCAGACTCTCTTCCCGGAAACTGCAACAAAAGATGACAAGAGAGAACTCTGCCCTATGTGCGGTCATGCAACATTTCATCAGGACGTGTCCTTCCGTCCTCCACTACGTTCGGGGAACGCAGAACACCACATAGGGTTCTTGGAGAAGCGGTCCACTAGGTGTGCAATCACTCCAACGTTTGACCCATTACCCTGTGCCTCCTCAACGTGTGGACGAGTCAGCCGTTCAAGTGTGTGCCGTCTTGGGGACCGGGAATTTTGTGAATGCTGCCTGTCGTCCTCGCGCATCACTTCCCAGTACGCCTCGACAAGCCCCTGGTCTCTCTCTTCGGTTATGTGGGTCAGATCCTCTCTGACCAGTCCAGTATCGCAAAAATGACCTCTGTGTCTGCAGTTGGTGCCCTGCTATGGAGAGTACTTCTTCCGACTTCCCCGTTCCATCTTCCTCCATCCTATTGGGGACCTCCCGGCTGCAGAGAAAGAGTGCACCTTGTTCTTTAACTGGCAGACTGGGGAGGTTTTCGCTGGGAGTCCTGGATGGCCAGTTCCCACTGCCTCAGGGCTCCTTTGTCACAGCTCTACTCATACTTCCACTTGTCTCCCAGAGTCTTGAGGTCTTCCCGTGCTTACTGGACTATGACTGATGTTTATCTTCGAAAAGCAAATCTGGCTTAGACTTGCCACCGCATCATCCATACGATTGCCCTATTGAAATCTTGCCAGGAACATCCCTGCCACAAGGTCGAGTTTACCCCGCTGTACCGGCCTGAAACTGCGACCATTTCGGCTCCTAATATTAAGTGCAAAAATTTGCAGAAGGGATTCATCGGAAGTCTTCTTCTCCCGACGTGCTGGGCTTCTCTTCTGTGCCAAGAGGTGGTTCCATTGTCCGGCATAGACTACCGCGGACCTCAACAAAGTCACGGTAAAAAACGTTACCCTTTGCCTGTCATACGAAACTTTTGACCATCTTACGGGGGGGCCAAGATCTCACACAAGTTAGATCTGCGAGGGGTGCATTATGCTCATACCTAGTGAAGGTTGATGAGTGGAAGACCACCTTCAATACTCGAGATGCGCACTTGAGTACCTTGTTATGCACTTCGGTCTCTGTATTGCTCCTCCTCCGGATTTCATGACTTTGTCCAACGACATTTTCAGAGATTACGCTACCTGTGTCCGTAGGTACCCTTGGATGACATTCTGGTGTTCTCTCGGACATTGCATCCCATCAGGCCAGTGTACGGCAGGTTTCTCAGGCGCCTAAGGGCCAATTCCCTTCGCTAAGCTGGAGAAGTGTCCTATTTAATCAGACAGAGTCCCCCATCCTTGGATATTTATTTCGGACAAGGACTTTAGATGGATCCTGGCAAAGAGTGTACTGCAGTACTTCACTGGCCACGTCATTACGGTGCTACGATCTCAACGGCTTCTCTGAGTCAGGTCGAGTAAGAACGGGAGCAGATGAAAAAGCAGATTTTAACTTTGTGAAGGCGTCTTCTGCCGCTGGAGGCCAGTGTCTACGGTTGGCGTTCTTCTCCGTCAGGGCCACAATGGGAGATACCAGGGAGGAAAAATGTGGGATGAAGTGCCGGTAATAATTGGCGAATCCCAGGAATCTCTGGATAGCTCGTAGCCCTAATGGACGTGGCCAGTGAAGTACTGCAGACACTTTTGCAGGATCCATCTGAAGTCCCTTGTCCGAAATAATATATCCAAGGATTGGGAGACTCTTCTGATTAAATAGACACTTCTCCAGCTTAGCGTAGAGGCGATTGGCCCTTAGGCGCCTGAGAACCTGCCGTACATGGGCCTGATGGGATGCAATGTCCGCAGAGAACACCAGAATGTCATCCAAGTGTACCACGACACAGGTATAGAGTAAGTCTCTGAAAATGTCGTTGACAAAGTCCTGAAATACCGGAGGAGCAATACAGAGACCGAAGGGCATAACAAGGTACTCGAAGTGCCCATCTCGAGTATTGAAGGTGGTCTTCCACTCATCACCTTCACGTATGTGTATGAGATTATATGCCCCTCGCAGATCTAACTTGGTGAAGATCTTGGCACCCCGTAGATGGTCAAAAAGTTCGGTGATGACGGGAGAAGAAGACTTCCGGATGAATCCCTTCTGCAAATTTTCCTTAATATAGGCCGACATGGTCGCAGTTTCAGGCACGGACAGCGGGTAAACTCGACCTTGTGGCAGGGATGTTCCTGGCAGCAGTTCAATAGGGCAATCGTATGGATGATGCGGTGGCAAGGTCTCCGATTGCTTTTCAGAGAAAACATCAGCATAGTCCAGGTAAGCAGCGGGAAGACCCTTCAAAGACTTGGGAGACAAGGTGGAAGGTATAGTAGAGGCTGGACAAAGAGCCTTGAGACAGCGGGACTGGCATCCAGGACCCCAGCGAAGAACCTCCCCATCACCACCCTATACGTGTATTAACTTACCCCCACACTATCACTAATATTCGGTAATAAAGTTCCAGGCCACGTGAGTCCACGGGCAGTCTGGGTAGTCGGTAACGCAGAGTAAATACCAGCTGTTTTAAAGACGTTGAAGGCTTGTTTCGAGAACAGGGGTGCAGGCGCCACAAAGTCCCATATCTGGCACCAGTGTCGGGAAGAAGGGAGGAGAGGCGCTCCCCCCAGGCGCACCAGCCACATGGGAGCAAGGTCCCAAGTCTTATCTCCTCCTCCGAAGGCCAGGATCGGAATATTCTGCCTGGAGGAGCTTTGCCTAAGATCCACAGGCAGCACAGAACCAAGCGTTCAGAGGAACAATATCTACTAGGAGCAGGATCCTCCCCAACCACATCCAAGGGCACGGGAGAGGGAGGCATCGTGCCCCTCACATTTCTCCTGCAGGACGGAAATGTAGGGAGAAATTGAAAACGGGGAGAAGAATGATGTACCAACGAGACTGTTCTGGATTAAGACAGCTTGGCATCTGGAGGTAAGAAGGTTTATGCTCGTGTAGATGTATGGAAAACGAGCACCCTCCAGAAATACGCAGTTCTTCCAAGGCAATTTATGGGCCCAGAAGCTCTCGTTACCAAATAGAGTGAATTCCCGTTTCCGCAAGGTGAAAAGGTCTGTGGAGAGAACCCCCAGTGAGTTTACTGCTCCCTTGTGGCCCTTCTGTGTCGTACAGCTCGTCAACCACGGATAGGAGCGTCAACCTCAAAGCAGTAAAGACGGTCTCTGAGTCAGGCGAGTAAGAACGGGAGGCAGATGAAAAAGCAGATTTATACTTTGGGAAGCGTCTTCTGCCGCTGGAGGCAGTGTCTACGGTTGGCGTTTTCTTCCGTCAGGGCCACAATGGGAGATACCATGGAGGAAAAATGGGTGGATAAGTGCCGGGTAATATTGGCGTAATCCCAGGAATCTCTGGATAGCTCGTAGCACCAATGGGACGTGGCCAGTGAAGTACTGCAGACACTCTTTGCCAGGATCCATCTGGAAAAGTCCTGTCCGAAATAAATATCCAAGGTGGGAGACTCTTCTGATTAATAGGACACTTCTCCAGCTTAGCAGAGGCCGATTGCCCTTAGGCGCCTGAGAACCTGCCGTACTGGCCTGATGGGCATGCAATGTCCGAGAGAACACCAGAATGTCATCCAAGGGTACCACGGACACAGGTAAGAGTAAGTCCTGAAAATGTGTTGACAAAGTCACTGAAATCCGGAGGAGGCAGATTAACAGAACCCGAAGTGCATAACAACGGGTACTCGAAGTGCCATCTCGATTTAAGGTGTCTTCCACTGCATCACCTCACGTAGTGTATTGAGATAATGCCCCCTCGCAGATCTAACCTGGTGAGGATTGGGCCCCTTCGCCTAAGATGGTTCACAAAGTTTCGTGATGACAGGCAAAGGGAACGTTTTTTACCGTGACTTGTTGAGTCCGCGGTAGTCTATGCACGGACAAGGAACCATCCTTCTTGGCACGAAGAAGAGAAGCCGCACAGTCGGGAGAAGAGACTTGCCGATGAATCCCTTCTGCTAAATTTTGCCTTAATATAAGGGGCCGACATGGTCGCAGTTTCAGGCCGGTACAGCGGGTAAACTCGACCTTGTGGCAGGGATGTTCCTGGCAGATTAATAGGGCATGTATGGAGATGCGGTGGCAAGTCCTAAACCAGATTGCTTTTCAGAATAAACATCATCATAGTCCAGGTTAAGCAGCGGGAAGACCCTCACACGACTCTGGGAGACAAGGGGAAGGTATAGTAGAGCTGGTGGACAAAGAGCCCTGAGCCAGTGGGACTGGCCATCCAGACCCCCAGCGAAGAAACCTCCCCCAGTCTGCCAGTTAAAGAACAGGTGCACTTTCTCTCTGCAGCCGGGAAGTCCCCAATAGGATGGAGGAAAGGTGGAACGGGGAAGTCGGAAGACAGTCTCTCCATATGCAGGGCACCAACTGCAGACACAGAGTCATTTTGTGCGATACTGTACTGGTCAGAGAGGATCTGACCCTAACCGAAGAGAGACCAGGGGCTTGGTCGAGGCGTACTGGGAATGTGATGCGCGAGGACGAAGGGCAGCATTCACAAATTCCCGAGTCCCCAAGAGGCACACACTTGAACGGCTGCTGTCGCACGCTGAGGAGGCACAGGATGGGTCAAAACGTTGGAGGTAGTTGCACACCTGGGACGCTTCTCCAAGAAACCCTAGTGGTGGCCGTTTCCTGCGTTCCGAACGTATGGAGGACGGTGACAGGACACGTCCTGATGAAATGTTGACTCGACTCCACAGTAGAGGCAGAGTCTCTCTGTGCCATCTTTGTTGCAGTTCTGGGAAGAGAGTCTGGCTCTGTCCATCACCTCCATGAGGCTCTTTGGCAGAATCGTACAACCGGTGTACTGGGGGCGCCTCTGGAAAGAACAGAGCCAGGGCTAGGAAGACGTCTGATGATGCTTGAGGCTGTCGAGGAAGACTCTCGGACGTGCTCTTCTCAAAGCTCCACGTCTATCCATCGGGTGGCCAGGGAGATTAGGAACCCAGTTCAGAGTGGACGGCGATCACGAAGCGGGCGGGCAGTAGCAAGGGTCCTTTAACATGGGAGGAGTCCCTTTTTGAAAGCTGGGCAGGCCGCGTCGTTCCAAGAGAGCTCCGGAGGCCAGGCGTACGGAACTGCATGGCGTACTCTCCAACAGATGAATTTCCCTGACGCAGATTCAACAACGCAGTCTCAGTAGAGGAGGCCCGTTGCTGGTTCTTCGAAAAACAGACCGGGAATTCTGCCAGAAATGCCGAGAGTGTTGCAGTGACCGGGTCGTCTCTGTCCCAAAGTGGATAGCCCAGGCCAGGGCTTTCCCGAGATGATGCTGAGGCTAAATGCCACCTTGGAACGCTCCGTGATGAATTGGAACTGCATGAGCTCTAGAGAACACTGGGTGATGAAGCCCCTGCATAGCTTGGGATCCCCGTCATACTTGCCGGGCATAGAAAGACGTAGCCTGGGTTCGGTAGCTGGAAGGACAGCCGGAGTAGCAGGAGTTGCAGGAACAGCTTCAGGGACCTGTTGCTGATGCAGGGTAGTTAGCAACTGTTGCAGCATGGCGGTGACTTGCTCCAGCTGTTTGCGCTGTGCGGCAATGTGCCGGGATTGATGCATCACAATCGTAGCAAGATCGGGCCGACTGGGAGACGGAACCTCAGCGGGATCCATGGCCGGATCTTACTGTCAGGCTTGCGGGTTGTGGATCCACTGGACCATTGCAGACGATGACACAAGCCATTATCTGGGACCGGAGTCTAAGTGGTACCCGTTTTTCACCAGAGCCCGCCGCAAAGCGGGTTAGACAAGCTGCGGCGTGGTACCACCAGGTCGTTCCTCAGGCGTGACTTGTCTGTAGTGGCGGCCAAGGTTGAGGTACAAGAACGGCAATCTCGTGGTCAAAGTCCAGGCACAGGGTCAGGGCAGGTGGCAGAGATGCAACGTCAGAGTTCAATCCGGGGTCAGCAACAGGAGTACAGAGGGGTACGGGAACACAGCACACAGGACAGGAGCACGGAAGATCACTAGTACACGGGAACACGGAGGAGCTCAGGAGACACAGGAACGCAGGCTAATCGCAGTAAAGCTTTCTCTCAGGCTGTGAGGCACAAAGATCCGGCAAGAGATACAGGAAGAGGCAGGCTTAAGTAGTTTTAGTGAAAAGGCAGCGAATAGTGGCGCCCTGGCCCGTTTAAAATTGCCGAGGTGGGCGCGCCGTGCTGCCGGAGTCGGCGTGGGAACGGGACAGGGTAAGTAAGAAGCCGGGGGACCGGGGCAGCCGTGAAGCGCGGCACGGGTGCCCCTGCGACCCGGGAGGGAGGTCACACAGGCACCCGTGACAGCCCTTAGCGGATGTCACAACCTTGAAGTCCCACCCACTTAGAAGAAACTGAATATGAATTTAGAAAAAGGAATGACAAATATATATGTGTCTAAGGCAAGGAAGAAGCCAGAAGCATAATATAGGTATTGTTGGAATTGTAGTCAAAGGCTCTCTATAGCTGTGCTAAAAGTATGCCAACTGCAGGCAGAATGGAATAGTAGCTGATGGAAGTCATAGCTTACAACAGGGGTCCCCAAACTTTTTATATAGGGGGCCGTTCACTATCTCTCTCAGACTGTTGGAGGACCGGACTAATAATTTTTAAAATTTAAAAATAAGTTTAAAAATAAATAGCGGTACATGTGACTGCAACCGTAATACACTGGGTCCCCCCTCAATTAATTATTTAATATACTAGACCCCTTTGTGTACTATTTTATATATTGGCCCAACAAATAAATTAATTGGGCCAGTTAATTATTAAATATACTGGCACCCCTCTCCATTAATTATTGAATATGCTGCCCCCCCATTAATTACTAGACTGCCCCTCATAATTAACTATTTCATATGCTGCCCCTCATAATTAACTATTTCATATCCTGACCCCCACGATTAATTATTTCCTATGTTGCCCCTCCACCATTAATTATTTCATATGCTGCCCCTCATAATTAATTACTTCCTATGCTGCCCCTCATAATTAATTACTTCCGATGCTGCTCCTCATAATTAATTACTTCCTATGCTGCCCCTCATATTTAACTACTGCTCCCATAATGAATTGTTTCATATGTTGGGCCCTGGGTCATATCTTGACCCTCATAATTAATTACTTCCTTTGATGTCCCTCATAATTAATTACTTCCTATGCTGCCCCTCATAATTAATTACTTCCTATGCTGTCCCTCATAATTAATTACTTCCTATGCTGCCCCTCATAATTAATTACTGCTCCCATAATGAATATGTTGGGCCCTGGGTCGCCACAATCTTTTTACTGCTCTTTAATACTAAAAAAAAAAAACCTGTATTCACCTCTGGCTCCTTTTTGCTCCCACATCTTTTTTCTTCTCACTGCTGCCGGACAGGGGTGTGCGCGGCCGTGTGATGACGTCATCACGCAGCCACACATCCAGCTTCAAAGAGCGATGTGCGCCGAAGGTGCGTCTTCCGGCCACATCACTCCACCTGCAGTAATAATGCTCGAGGGGCCGTTTCCGGCCGCATCGAGCACTGTACAGTGACGGGCAGGAGCTTCCTGTCCAGACGGATGGCCCCTGCCCGACTACCGAAGCCATTGCCGCTATTGGAGTGCCAGCCTGGGGGCCCCCAACCAACAAATCCAGATCCGGGGGGTTGGCGCTGACACTCCAAGAGCACCAATGATGACAGGGGCCAGATAGAAACGGTCCCCAGGCTGCATGTGGCGGTACACGGGCCGTAGTTTGGGTCTCCCTGATATAGTGGAAAGAAAATCATCCCAATCGTTTGGTATGAATAACACAAATACATTTTTGTTGACTTCCTCATATTCTGGCCTTGTTAGGAAGACACCTCTTCCTATATGAGCATAACATTTACTGGCCAGTTTATATTGCACCCCAGGGCAACGTCCAACTAGATTACATAACACAGTCACTCACATAGTTCCTCGCCATCTTCTTCTTTTCATCTCTTATCTTTGTTGCCTTGTGGAGGTTTTCCCCCAGTCATCGCCATTGAAGATGGCCGTGGACTGGAGCCCCGGTTCCTGCTGATCCTCTCTCCCTAGGTATTTCTGTCAGTGCCGATTCCGCCAGGCTTGGATCCGTGAATGTGTACGTTGAGGCTGAAACTTTCACTGCCTCTGGAAAAGCTTGGAGCACAAGGGGCTAAAAGCTCTTCTTTTTTTTGTGAGTTCCGCCGAATACTCCACAAATGATAACATCTTTGCATTCTCTATCACTAGGGGCTCCCTCCTGCGCCTGCGCCTTGATTATCTGCATAAACAAGATATTTTCCAATCGCCTGTCTTTAGACTATTCTGTGGGCTCGCTCAACTTATACCGTTCCCAAAGCCCTAGTAGTTGCGGCAGCATATCCGAAGAGATCTTATGTAACTGTGGCAGTGTAGTCCTTTCAGGCAAGCCCACTAGACGTATATTGCTTCTACTAGACCTGTTTTCGAGATCTTCTATCTTGTCCGCCATTTTAGCTGACTCTGTGGTGGCTGCCGTTATCTTTATTAAAGCCACTGCTAAGTCATCTTCCAAGGTGGATATGTGCCGTTCCGCTTCATCGGTTAGAATGAGAGTCAATCTCCGCCTGTAAAGCATCTAATGTATCTTCGATTGCTGTGGAAACTGTTTCCTGTATACTTGGAGCTATTGTCTTAGCTTCTTCCATAGCCAGCTTTTTGTAGTTTATAGGAGCCTTGGGCTGGGTCTGAGCTTGTGTCTGACTCTCGCATGTCGTCTTCAGACATTTCTCCTCCCTGTGACCATGGTTGCGGGGGCACCATTACTATCTCCTGTCAGTCTTGTAATGTATGCTGGTGAGCAAGATCTACAACCTTTTTTCTGGGTCTATAGTTCTTCTGTGCTTTAATTTATGCCAGTGGAGGGTGGTGTACATGGAAGTCCACCGATCACAAGGGGGGGGGGGGCAGGGGAGGGGTGCTGCCACCTACTGCTTCTCTGATGTTGTGAGCTGTACTCCTCCGCTTTCACCTCGGGAACCACCGCTGCCCTCCTTTCCCCCTTTAGCTTTCAGGTACTGGCTGCCTTACGCAGTCTTTTGTAGTAGGTTGACCGACCCAGCTGGATGCTGAATTCAAGGGGGCACCTCAGCGACCTGCCTCCTCACAGATGGCGTGGGCTGTTATGTCCACGTCCTCTCAGTCGCGCGGCCAGCCACTCGATCCACCAGCCGCCGCCGCTATTCTCCGTCCCCACCAGCTCCGTATCTGCGATCTCCTGGGCGGTTAGATTTCAATGCCGCCCCCTGTGACCTCCAGTTTCGGGTCGGGCGCTGACTCTGGCGTGTTGCCCATGCAAGGGTGGCGGAGCTAATTCTTCTGCTGCCTCACATGGCAGGCCAGAACCGGAAGACTCAGTGATTTCAATGCCGCACATTTACTCCAAAACATTCTGTTAGGTTGTTTAGATTGTGAGCCCCATTGGGGACAGGGACTGCTTTGACATACTTTGTGCAGCACTGTGTAATCTGAGTGCGCTATATAAATAAAGAATTATTATTATTTATTAAAGTTTTTGTGCCAGTTTTCTGCCTGACTTTGCATTGAAAAGAACGTACAAGATGCTTGTACCTGTATCTCGGCAATTTCTGTCAGCTCCATACAGATTAATGGAGCAGAATGGTTATGCACGGCCAATGGAGGTACGTGGGACCCCATCGCACCCCTCGTTCTTGTGATCTCTGGGGGTCTCATCACTGAGACCCTCACTGATCAGCAAGTTAGGCCCTATCCTGTGGGGATCGTCGCTCCCTGAGGCGCCATCGGGGAGTGGCGATTGGTCGCAATGACAGCCTCGGGTCTTCCGAAGACCCGAGGCCGCCCCGTTTAAACCCATTCATTACGATGTGCAATTTGCACATTTTAATGAATGAGGTGGAAAATCCCCATATATTGCCATACTGTAGTATAGCATATGCTAGGATCAATCAGACAACCTAGGGTTAAAGTACCCAAGGGCAGTGATGGTGAACCTTTTAGAGACCGAGTGCCCAAGCTACAACTAAAATCCACTTATTTACCGTGAAATGCCAACATGGAATTTTAAGCAGTTACTTATTACTACTTTTTCTTCCACATATTTCAATCGTATCAGCCCCTAATACCACCAATACAGTTGAAATAAGGAGGGAAAATTCTGACTCTCATTGTAGCTTTTCTCCAGATTAAGAATGAAGGGTCCAGCAGAATGACCTCCAAAGATAATACAGCCACATCCACACCTTCTTACTTTACTCGCAGTTCCAATGGAGTGTTTCTTTAAAATAGCAGCATCTCTTAAGTTGCCTGGGACTGCAGGAAGATTTGATGGATTTGTTCCTGCCTGGGTATTGATGATTACACTATTATGGGATCGGGTATGGATGATTACACTATTATGGGGGTCGGGTTTGATGATTACACTATTATGGGGTCGGGTATGGATGATTACACTATTATGGGGTCGGGTATGGATGATTACACTATTATGGGGTCGGGTATGGATGATTACACTATGATGGGGTCGGGTATTGATGATTACACTATTATGGGGTCGGGTATGGATGATTACACTATTATGGGGGTCGGGTATTGATGATTACACTATTATGGGGTCGGGTATGGATGGTTATACTATTATGGGGTCGGGTATGGATGATTACACTATGATGGGGTCGGGTATGGATGATTACACTATTATAGGGGTCGGGTATGGATGATTACACTATTATAGGGGTCGGGTATTGATGATTACACTATTATGGGGGTCGGGTATTGATGATTACACTATTATGGGGGCCGGGTATTGATGATTACACTATTATGGGGGTCGGGTATTGATGATTACACTATTATAGAGGTCCGGTATTGATGATTAGACTATTATGGGGGTCGGGTATTGATGATTACACTATTATAGGGGTCCGGTATTGATGATTAGACTATTATGGGGGTCGGGTATTGATGATTACACTATTATAGGGGTCCGGTATTGATGATTAGACTATTATGGGGGTCGGGTATTGATGATTACACTATTATAACGGGTCCGGTATTGATGATTACACTCGGGTCGGGTAGTGATGATTACACCATAGCACTATAGTCGAGTATGGATGATAATCTTATGATGGGATCATTTATTAACGATTACACTTGGATAGGTGGTATTTGGATGCTTATACGTTTCTGGGGTCAGGTTTGGATGATTACGTTGCCTGTGTAGTAGTGATGTGAATCCCCCTGTTGGGTATAACCACAGGCCGCGCTCCTCGGCCGCAGACATGACGCCCTCCCCCTACAGTTAGACCCCGCCCTTCCCCTCAGTGAGGCCACGCCTCCCTCAGCCGGCTCCCGGGATCCCAGTCTGTGGCCCCGCCCTCTGTGCAGCTCACTCTCCGCCTAGTCCGGGTTACGTGGCAGCGCTACCGTCAGCAGCAGAGCGGCGGACATATTACACGCCGGCCTGGGTAACCGGCTGCAACAACACTACCAGTGCGGCGGAGCTACACGGAGCTGAGCGGCGGTGCACAGGTGAGAAGGCGCGACATGTGCTGCAGGAATCTCCCCCCGGCTACACATTCAGGAGCTGCCGCTTATCTCTATGACACAAGCCTCATCTCCATTGTACGGGGGACCCGGGGGATGGGTGCAAGGCATGCTGGGAGATGTAGTCCTGCACTGTAGTGCCAGGCATGTCACTGCCGGTGTCACAGATGCTGGAGACAATCAGAGGAAGACACGGGCAGCAGTGTGGACAACCCCTTTAAGGCCAGGCACTCGGTAGTCACAGCAGTCAGCTGTTCTGTATCCTGTCAGCAAATCAGATGCACTCAGGAAGGTCATGTGACCTGTAGGGCCATCTCTTTAATTCCCTTAAGGATGCACTCTTAAAGGGAATGTGTCACAATAGTATTTATTATAGTATAATATTTTATATATAAAGGAATGAGTTAGACATTATTGATATATATTATAACCCTGTGTATGTAAATCTGCACAATACACGATGTTTAGATGTTGTGCAGTGCACACAGAGCTAATGAAGGTCATATTAGGTCTGCAGCTTTTAAGATCGGCTTTTGACCCCAAAAAGAAGCCTCATAAGTGCCTGACGTAACAAAAATGTAGTGCTGTGTACGCTATGCGATAAATGTACAATGTGTGTATGTAAGAGTCCTGGTTCTGATCCGTTTCTACCTGCAGTGCCCCATCCCAGAAAATGATGGAAGAGAGCGGCATTGAGACAACTCCTCCTGGCACCCCTCCTCCCAGCACCCTGGGGATGTCGCACCCAGCTACTACAGCCATCACCACCCCAATTCCACCAGGTAGTAACCCTGTACCCCTGTGATGTGCCTGTACTGCAAATATTCACTCCCTGTATCTTAACGTGGGGATTCTCTGCATACTATACAGAACGTGTAAGAGGTTGTCAGCTTCCTATGTGGTAACTCTATTTTTAGTCTTCTCTAAGTGAATGAAAACATTCGCGTTTACATTCGGAGGCAGTAAAGGTTGTTGCACTTGGCCTTTCACGGTGGCTTAATGGTTAGCATTACAGTCTTGTAGCGCTAGGGACCTGGGTTCAACTCCCAGGGTCAATATCTGCAAAGAATTTGTACGTTCTCTCCGCGTTTGCATGGGTTTCCTCCAGGTCCTCTGGTTTCCTCCCTCACACCAAAACATACAGGTAAGTTGATTAGATTGTGAGCCCCCTTGGAGACATGGACTGATTTGTCAAGCCCTGTGCAGCGCTGCGTAATCTGTGTGCGCTATGTAAATAATTATTATTTCTTATTTCCATGGGGGGATTGTCCGCTTGCTAAAAAATAAGTGGTCTGTCCTATATTTTGAGCAATTTGTTCTGAATTTGCTGCAGATTTTCCAACTATAATTGAGTCAAGTAAAAATACCCTAATAAATCAGGTGTAGACAGGTTCATAAATCCCCCAATGTGTACAATAATACAGATACTCCTTTCCCTTTTGTCATACATATGCCATAACCTCACATTAGACCATTTTTAGTGATTACTGTATCACACATACAACAGTTGTCTGCTCTCTGATATTTACCACACTCTGCAAAATATTGGGACAGGATGTCAAGTCCTATATTACAGTGGTCCCCAACCTTTTTTTTTGCCCAGGGACCGGCTGTAAACATATATTTTCTGCAGGGACCAGCAGGTGGGGGGGATACAGTCTGGTCTCTGTTTCATAGCCAAAAATGTAAGTTTGCATGCCCCATAAAACTCCCTGTGTGTCTAGCTTATATTGTCCAATTTCCCGAAGAAGCCCCCCCCCCACTCTCTACTTTCCCAGCTGAACTAAAAACAAAAAAATACTCACCTTCCTTGTTCCCCTGCAGCAGTCTTCTCTTAGCTCACCGTCAATAGAACAGTGCATTTACATGGAAATTAAGTAATGGGAGAGAAGACTGCTGCAGGGGAACGGGGAAGGTGAGTATATTTTCTTTTGTTTGTTTTTACAGAGGTCCAGCGCGGCCTGGAACCAGGTGTTCCATGGCCCGGTCTTGGGCCATGGACCGGTGGTTGGGGAACACTGCTATATTAGACTGCTATAAATGCTCAACTCCAGCCTTAGGTTTTATGTCTTTTCTGAAAATGTCATACAAGTATCCTGTTAAATTCACATGTGTCTCTGTTTAGGGTTTGCTTGTTGTGATGGAAGATAAAGGCCATTTAACCATTGATGTGTTCTGTTTTTTTTTTTATTCACAGTTTTGTCAAGTCCATTGGCTGCTCCGACAATCCCCTCAGCCCAATCTTATTCTCCTCCTACTTTCTCTTCTCCTCTTCCCCCTTCAACCATTCCTCCAATGAGAACGTCAGTTCCTCTACCATTTACACCTCCACCTCTGGCCTCAGGGGGGTTACTGCCTCCTCTTCACACCTCAGCACCCGCAGGTTTCAGCAGTCCATTGCCATCTCTGTCTTCCCCTATGTCTTTTCCTCCTCCTCCACTCAGCTCCACTCCTGCACCACCGGTCGTCTTATCTGCACCACCTATGGGTCCTCCAGTCACAGGATTTTCTATGGCCTCCACCTATGATATTACAAAGGGTCATGCGGGGCGAGCACCACAGACACCGTTGATGCCTTCGTATTCTGCACCCCCTGTCTCAGGTTGTGTCTTTGGAATGTTTTGTATTCTTGCTTTGTTCTATTGGGTTGATACATAGAAAACCTCTTTCTGGCATGTGTTATTGCTGTTGTAATTTAGTGAAAGCAGAGTATATGAACATGGGGGATGGTCTAAAAGTTATGGAAAAACTATTATCATTGTAGTTCTATATTCCCAGCTCTGGCCTGGCTGGACCTGCTGGGGGTAAACAAGTTTCATTTTATAGCTGTCCGTATTCTGCAAGTGAATTTGTGGGGGGTTTTAAGCACCTGCTTGAGTTTCCTGTATATATTTACATTAGGAATACATTTTTTTTAAGCGCCCAGACAGTAAAACTTTAAAAATATATTCATCATACAATTTTGATACAGGCAGAGGGGTCCCTCTGTAACAAGGGGTCGCCTGTAAGTCAGGTGTCCTTAAGTAGGGGACTGCCTCTACTAAAAAATGGTGATTTAATATCTTATCCTGATGTTGTTTTCTTTCTATTACATAGCCCTGCCTTGATGTCTTTGAGTAACCTGTGAGATAATAATTTTATTCCCTAATGTACCAGGATCAGGTGCTGTCAGACATCAGCAACACTAAGTAATATGTGGCAAAGCTAAAAATGGCGCTAAATAACTGAATGCAGCTGGAGACTCATCACTCTCTATGCTAGTATATCCTGCCTGTGTATACATGATATAAGAAGAGAGGTTAGCATCCTTTTTAGAGATTTTACGTTCTCCATGTTTTCCAGTAGTAAATATTTAAAGCGTATCTAAACATTTCAAACTTTTTTTTTTATTTCAGAAAACAGTAGTGAAGTTTATGTTTGTGCTGACCTTTATTATAGAAATCTATTTTTTCCTGTTTGTTATGAGAGGTTGTACTAACATTTTGCCAGAAGGGTAAAGGGTAATAATAATATAGTTCTAACCCCTTCGCATTGCAGCATTTTTTTTCATTCATTTTTCGCTCTCCACCCTCAAAAATCTAGACCTTTTCATGTACACCGCTCGGAGTCATCAGCCAGTGCCTAAACAAAAAAAATCACCAAGCGGTATTTATACGCTTGATGAATTTTTGGGGGGAGTAAATCTGCCTCTACATGCATCATAGACGCTTGTAGAGGCGTTAGCGAGACCTCTGGTGGGCAGTAAAGGAAAGCTGTTCTGAGGTCATGCACAACGACTGATAAGGAGAGGAGGCTACAGCATAACTCCTTACACACCTACATGGCATTCTTCCATTTGATAATTCAGTTCTGTGCAGGAAGAAAAGGAGAGAAAATATAGAAGCATTTTCCTTAATAAAGTGTACTACTAACAATGCTATTATCATCTGCCATATTAATGAAGTCTATTTTAGGTTGCATGTATCACCTAATACATGAACACCTGTCACCTCTCCTGACACTTCTTCCCTTTTGTCAGTTTATTCATATATTTCTAATAGAAATAACAGAAGGACCGCGCAATGTAGAGGTAGTTAAGAAGTAATGTGAAATCCAGGACCTGGTGTATTATAGATCAGGAATGCTGACACTCTAATATACTAGACATAATGGATGTTAATGTAATTGGTGTTTTATCTTTTATTTTATAGTTTTAGCAAATCCTGTTAGCCAGGTTGCTCCTGTGGTCCCTGGTGTATCTGGCTCTTCCATTACATTTCCAGAGGAGCCTGAAGATCCTAGGGTGCTTGCCGCACATAATGAGCCGCCTGCCGGAGGAATCTGGGGCTTTATTAAGGTAAGACACATGGGCTTATGTATTTTATAACATTACACAATAACTTTTTTTTCTGCACCATTGTTAAAGGCTGTTTTCCCTAATCATTTCTTATCCACTTTAACTATTAGCTTCACAGACCTACCACTAAATACAGTACTTACTGTGTAAATAAAGCATGGATGAACCAGGGACACTTACTCATAGATTGTTGTATTATATTCATGTTTATTATCCTTGGCCTTACTTCTAAAATCAACTTTTAAAATCATGCCCAATCGCTGTTAGACCCCTTCTGAAGTATCCCCTTATGCTTGTCTATGCCACAATCCTCTTGATGTATTCGTTGAGCGGCGCGGCTGCTGGGCAAAACTACGGCAGGTCTGTTGTTTTTTTGCTACAGGTAGGCACAGGGCAGGAACAACACACACACTCTCACACACACTCTCACACACACTCTCACTCACACACACTCTCACACACACACACTCTCACACACACACACACTCTCACACACACACACACACACTCTCACACACACACACACTCTCACACACCACTGGTGCCGTTCCCCTGTCCACAACCACATGACCTAGATAGATAAATATCTCTCGATCTTAGGATGGTTATTGCTTTCTATAAATTGTAATTAAACACTTCCATTTTTTTAGGGGGTCGCTGGGAATCCAGTGGTGAAGTCTGTACTGGATAAAACCAAACACTCTGTGGAGAGTGTGATCACAACATTGGACCCTGGGATGGCACCATATATCAGTGAGTAAAAAAGAAATGACAAAATCCACTCCATAGGTTTTATTGGAGCTCCTCAGACTCATTTGCATAATTTTTAAAGCCTTTTTAAAGAGCATAATCCAGCCAGAGGGAGCACACACCACAATGTCAATGTGCTTGGTTTACAATCCTCAATCCTGGTGGAAAATGTCCTTTAAAACTAATAAAATTTGAACTTAACCAATTTGGGGCCAGATTATTTCAATTTTTTTGCGTTTCCATTTTCTACTCCCAGGCTTTATAAATCCATAACTTTTTATTCTTCCGCTCACAGAGCTGTATGAGGGCTTGTTTTCTGCCTAACAAATTTTACTTCCTAGTGACAGCATTTCATATTCCATAACGGTTACTGAGAAGCTGGGAAAAAATTCTAAATGCGATGAAACTGTATGAAAAAAACGCATTTGTGCCATTTTTTTGTGGGCTTGGTCTTTACGGCTTTCACTGTGCACTCAAAAAGACACATCTCCTTTATTCCTTCAGTCAGAACAAGCCGTTATACGAAATTTGTATAGATGTTGTTATATTTTAATACATTTTAAAAAATGTTAAACTTTTGTAAAAAAAAATAAATAAATAAATAACACAAAACTTTTTCGTGATGACGTTTATGTTGCTACCCTTTTGGGGACTGTATGACCGACCTTCTGATCACTTTTTATTACATTTTTTTATGCGTTGCAAAATGGTGAAAGTGGCATTTTCGATACTTGGTTCACCGCCGCAAATAACTGTTTGGGACATTTGGGATATGGCGATACCTAACATGTTTATGATTTTATTGAGCGTTTTTATATCGGTTCTAGGGAAAAGGGGGTGATTTTGAAGTTTTATTTACTTTTTTTTTTTCTACTTTTACAACTTTTTTTTTTTTTTAGACCCCCCCAGGGTCTAAAAATAACTGATCCTACCGTACCCTGCAATACTTTACCAGTGCCAGGTAAATGATTACCTGGCGGGTTTCAGCGATGGATCTGCTGCATAATGCACCAGCCGGTGAGCCCTTTTAAGGTTTTATTCATGTGTCTTTTATTTGTTTAGGATCTGGAGGAGAGCTTGACCTAGTGGTAACGTCAAAGAAAGAAGTGAAGGTTTCTGCTGTACGAGATGCTTTTCAAGAAGTTTTTGGCATGGCGCTTGTAACCGGAGAAGATGGGCAGTCAAACATTGCTCCGCAGCCGATTGGCTATGCTGCCGGTCTGAAGGTACAGTAATTTATATTACTCTATATAGGCTTACAGAGAAAGATGTGGAATTAAAGTATTAAGGGCTCATTCAGATGGGTGTTTTTTTACGTCCCCGTGCTATCCGTTTCTGACGGTTTTCAGTGGATCTTATTACATGTCCTTGCTTTTTAACGGATGCGTGAACTGTAATAAAAAAAATTGCATCATGCATTTTTTTTTTCTCATAAGCTAACCACCGATCTCCATAGAAATAAATGGAGCAGCAAAGGAAGGTATCCATATGGAGTCTGCTTCCTTTTGCAGATGTGAAAAAAACAGAATACGCACTGCAAATGAACACCACATGTACACATTTTTAGCAGACTTGCTTGTCTGTTCTTACACTTTTTGAGATCATAAATTTTGAGTATCTAAAGGTTAGACACTGTAAAAGTAGCCCTAAAATGCACAATTTTCAGCTGTATCACGCGGAAAAGGTCTATGGCACCGGTTCACAGTGCGATAAAAACATGTCTCGGTGAACTGTGACTAAGCCTGGTTTTCTATGGAGAGGGGAGGGGTGAGGAGTGTTCACCTGGGTTATGGCCCGGGTGAGCACACAGCCGTCTGCATGAGGCTTAGAACTGTAACGTGCTTAATAATAAATCTCCTTAAGTTTCAGACTGTCTATTCTAAGTTTGCATCTGTTTTTTTTTTTTTTTTTTTTTTTTTTTTTTAGTATAAAAATTAATTTTTTTGCCAGAAAAATTCACCAGAATTTTCACACATTGGCATAATTTTTGACACCACTTTGGTCACGCGTCTTTCCGGTGTGCAAAGACCTTGTTAGTTGTACAAGTAGTAAAGTGTCAAAAAATGGACCCTATGTCGCTGGTATGTATGGTCGACTCGTGCATCAATTGACTAGAAAAGATCTGCCTCAGCTGAAATCTTGGGCATGAATAGTAGCTACCCTAAAATAAGTGCTTCAGGCAGGCGACTCACCCACGTGGCTGTAGAAACCACGATCATGTGCATAAAACCATACTTGGGACCAGTGACACAATGGATAGCATACAGCAAAAATATACATTCAATGAAGAAGCAGGATGCATCCACAGCCTCTTCTCTATCAATTAGTGAGAAATGGACTTGGGCACCAATGTTCAGAGCTGCAATCAGATTATTGTCCCCCGAAAATCAGGAAATTTAAAAGTGTATATCTCTGTTTCTGTTTCACCTAAAAACACAATATTATATTAAAATTGAGAGTTCTGTTTCTAGGTGCTATTGTTCAGGAGATATGACCGCTTAAAATTTGACACTTTCATGATGTATAGCTACGTGCTATCTATGTGGTGCATGTGCAAATAAAGTATAGTAGCTGTATGGCAGTCATGAACGGGTTTAAGTGTCAAATCTTTTTAATGATGGTTATTGGCTTCTGTATAATCTATTCATGAATAAAAAAACAACAGTATGAGTTTTCAAGTATTGTTCCAGTACCTTAACTAATAATACCTGTTGTCTGCAGGGAGCTCAGGAAAGGATTGATAGCCTGCGCCGGAGCGGAGTGATCCATGAGAAGCAGCCTGCTGTGTCAGTGGAAAATTTCATCGCTGAGCTTCTGCCAGACAAGTAAGCACTGGATATATAGGCAGAATAACATGACTTTGCTGATGTTCACCATTTAAAGGGGAAAAAAAGTGCTGTCCATGTTCTTTTGTATGGGATCAGTCACATATAGGCATTTGTCATGGATATTGCAGTTATAAGTGGCAATCCTAATCCTGTGCTTATTTGTGTACAAGAATGAGTTTTCTGTGTATGTCACTGTGGAGGTTACAAATCCATATTTTTATTTTAGGTGGTTTGACATTGGCTGTATAATTGTTGATGACCCAATCCATGGGATACGCTTAGAAGCCTTCACACAAGCCACGCCGGTGCCTTTAGAATACGTACAACAGGTATTTCAGTTATTGTTTGTCATTCTATGTTCTGTGACATTGCACACAACCAGGTGGCGTGCCATAGACTGGTAAATCGGTAAAAACCCGAAACAAAACCTGTTGACAGTCCCTGGAGTAACTTTGTAGCAGACTGGCTGGGTGGGATAGAGGCAGAAGTCATCTCACACTTGGGCTACATTCACACTAACGTATGGAGGACGTATATATACGGCCGATATACGTACTCCATACACGTCAATGGACGCACGGTACCGCTCCGTACCCGGAAAAAGATAGGACCTGTCCTATCTATTGCCGTAATGCGGCGCCGTGCCCCATTACTTCCTATGGAGAGGGGCGGGGGTGAGCTGCGCTCACCTCCTCCTCCTCTCCCCGTGCACTGCCGTTGCCCGCTACGGTACGGGCGGGCAACGGCAGTGTGAATGTAGCCTTAATATGCCTTCTGAAAGACTTTACTTTATGCTGATAACTTTCTGGTTACATGATAATAGAAGAGATGTCCCACTAAACACTAAAAAAGTTCAGTCTCTACATTATTTTGAAGTTCTGCTTACCATACACATTAGATGATTGTCAGCTGAGCACACTGGTTTTGGGGGACAGTCCTATTGTCTGATGTGTGTGAGAGCTTTACAACTCTCCTCGGTGGTGGGGGAGATGAGGATGAAGATTGACATACTGAATTTCATCTCAGCTTGATCCTTTTGCTTGTAAAGGAAATCTTCCTCCAACACCTAGTATGATAAACCAGGGACACTTACTCGTAGGTCCAGGCACCGTGATTGTGGTTTCTTTTTATAGTTGTTATCTACAACCTCCTTCCAGGAGGCCATGTATAACAAATAAAAGAAGATTACCACAGTCATGGTGCCTGGATCTATGAGTAAGGTTCCTTTCACACGAACTTGAGATATGCCCAGGCCGGAACCTGGCGTAGCACACATTCGGCTGGTGAAGCAGGGGGGATGAGTGCAAGGGGTGCAGCCATTATCACAGGAAAAGATGGAGCACGCTCTATCTTTTTACCTTGGACAGTACAGAGACACATGTTGTGCTCACCTAACTGCGGCCAGGTGCCATAGGCTTCTATGGGGACTGGATATCGGTCCTTCATGTTCGTGTGAAAGAGGCCTTGGTGTCCCTGGCTTGTCATGCCTTATCCAGATCCATAGAGCTGTTTTTGGACTATAACTGTGGGATAATCACTGTTAATTATAAGGATTTATTATAAGGAGATTGGGTTCACAATATGGAAATTTTACAGATTTTTCTCTTTTAGTTTACTTAATTACTAATTCAAAGTACTGTGTGAGGAAACACACAATTGTGATAAAGAAACACTAAATACACATAGTACCCCACACAATAAAAAAATATTCTCACCTTTTCAATGATATTTGTTCTTAAAGGCGTTGTTCCGGGTTTATAAGTTGTAACAAAGTAATCAAGGAGGGTCGAACTGCTGGGACCTTTACGATGTGGAGATCGGGATCCTGTTCTCACTATTGGGTGGAGCGGCAGACCGATCAAGCTGCTACATTCACTGATGTTGTGCCACTCATAATCTCGAACAGTTCTTGGCCATCTCCAGCACTCGTATAGAATGGAGTGAAGTGGCAGGGTACATGCTTGGTTGCTTCTCCACCCATTAGCACGAACAGGATCACCATTTATGTGATCGCAGCCGTAGGACACATCAATCACAATGTTATCCTGTGGATAAAGGGATTGTTGCAGGTTTATAAATTATTCCCTAAGTTGCACTTAATAAAGGAAATCTACCTGTTGGGAAACTACTTTTTGAAGTAGTTTCTAATGCAAATAGCCTATTGCTGCATCCCGTTTTTGGCTTAAACTTTCTGCTTCTGGCAAAATAAACTTAAATACCTTAATACGCAAGCGCAGTAGCTCCTCTGTATCCTTAGCAAAGCTTCCACCAATGCTGGAACGTCCCTTGTAGCCACTGAAAGAAATTTGTTTATTCAGGTATTTAAGTTTATTTTGGCAGCAGCAATAGGCAATATGCATCGGAAACCACTTCAAAAAATAGTTTCCTAACAGTAGAGCTTTCTGTGTTCCAGGAGTTCAGCCACAGACCTTGTTCTCCTCAGTGTCTTGTGTCTGTCTGTAAGACTACTGGCTGGAGCAGGATCCCCCCTGTTGTGCTCTTTTTAGGAATCCTACCCTTTGATAAGTTTCATTCCCTGGCCATATATCAAAGATTATTTCCTAAGTTCTCTCTAGGATTTCTACAAGACTTTAGCCCACATTTATTAAAGCCCCTGCACCAGTTTTTTGTCTGGCTTTGTTCTTTTCGGTGCAATTTGCTTATACTTGTATTTATAAAATGTCCACGACACATCATGAAGTGTTGCACGCTCAATGTTAAAGGTGCACCCAACGAAAAGTTGGTGCACTCTATCGAGCAGGGGGGCCAGATTCGTGGATAATGTGCGACAAAATCCATTAATCTGGCGCACACTACACAGGCAATCTGCACCTAGTTCAGTTTGCACTGTTTTTGATAAATGTGGACCTTTGTCTGGATCATGCAGAATGTACTGTCGGCCGACAAAGTGAGGATAACTGTTTCTTGTTCATTTTTACCATTCATTTCTAGGCCTGTTGGGGGAGATGTATCAATGTGTCAGTCTTTAGACCAGTGCATAGTAGAACTGCAGCAGATTGCACCAGTGTCTGAAGCTGGATGATTAATCTGTATACCAGTACAAGACTGGCGAGTAGTACTTTTCCTTTCCTATTACTTGGTCTAGTTTGCTGCGCCAATATATAAATTTTTTTGCCGTGCAGACACACCCCTCTTACCGATGAACATGCTCCTTTTTTGTAGCAATAAGAAAACAGCCTGAAACTGGTCTAAACCCTTCAGTAAATGCGGCACACATAATTTTATGTGCAGTTTTCTGGCGTAGATTGATACATTTCCTCCATTGTTCATATTACTTTTCAGTGTGTTAACCATTACTACATTTTCTTTGGATTCCAGCTGTCAACAATATATGACAACTTGCATCATCAATTAATACATGTCTTGTTTTTTTCTGAAATTAAAATGGGTACAGTGCTAAATAACATGTTACTTTCATTCCCTTTACTTTATAGGCACAAAATCTGACCCCACAAGACTACAACCTGCGGTGGTCTGGCCTGTCAGTAACCGTTGGCGAAGTGCTGGAGAGAAGTTTAGCTCATATCAGCAGGACTGATTGGCACGTGGCCTTCACGGGCATGTCCCGCAAGCAGATGATTTACAGCACAGCCAAAGCTCTTGCAGGAATGTATAAGCAGCGTCTCCCACCAAGAATTCTTTGAAAGCAAAACATTTTTTTTATATAATTGTGTTTTTCAGATACCAAACTTAGACCAAACAACATGGAAGAATAGTTTTCTATTGTTAAAAGGAAACACGCAAAGCTGCACAATCCCTTTATATTGAGATATCACATTTTTGTACAATCAAGAGGTTAAAACATTTGTTATAGCGATAAAGATCTGGAAATGCCTGCCTCTACCTGCAATGGCTGTTTTCAGCTGCTATAGAGGAAGCTATGTAGTAGGCTAGGCTTCTGAACAGAGGAGTATACAGTATATACTGCCTATACATTCTTAAAGAGATACTTCATGAAATAACTTTTTTGTTTCTTATATTTACTCCATTGCTAAGCTTTAATTTCTATGTATGTCAGTGTATATAATACAGAATATCTGTCTGTTCATTTTGTGTCGATCAAATGGCAAGGATTATACATTGGGTAAAATTGCACCTTAATTGTCCATTTGTCTTCTTAATCATTAGAAGTGCATAGAACATATAAAGAATGGTGTTTCCCGTTCTATAACCATTCTCTTAGAATTTCCTTGTCATTCCTCCTATAAATGTATGAATGGATAGAAAAAGGTGTTTCCAAATAGTAGTGAGGGCTCATGCACACTAACGTGTGCCCCTTGGCCGTAGCCGTACAGGCACATATCATGTGCGCTGGAGAGAAGGAGAAGCGAGCATAGAAAATAGAGCCGCACCGCCGTTCTTATGGCCAAAGATAAAGAACGCCTTATCTTGTTTGCGGGAACGGTACGGTGAGCACACGTTGTGCTCACCCTACCGAGCCCAGGCGCCATAGACCACTATAGGGGACGTATTTGCTACCGGATATACGCCCCCATACGTTAGTGTGCATGAACCCTTAGGTAAAATGACAGGGGCCTTGCAGAATTTTAAATAGAGGTGCAACACAAGTTAAAGATTGTATAAAGATTGTTAAAAAAGTATATATATGTAGCCTGAAAATGTACCCTTCCGCTAATTGATAACACAAGACTCTATTTACCACCAGCAGGTTATCTTGGACAGATCCCTCTATTTTAGTCCCCAGGGGCTTATCTTGTATGGGTCGTCATTCCTTTCAGTCCTGAGGGATTGCAGAGTTGTTACACAAGCATATGATCTTTGGACTGATCCTTTCCACCATATGACTGTAATGAAACCTACTTCCCTTTTCATCCTATTGTACATATCAAGCTATTTCCATCTGTCTTTAAAATAGAAAGCTGTCAATGACTTTGAATGTCTGTCGTACATGTAGAACCTTATATAATGAACAGATTAAGGATTCCATAATCCAAAACTAAATGAAGGCATCCATTACAAAGTACAATGCATAGCTAAATATGCGGGGCCCTTATTTTGAATATTTCTGTTCCTATGATTCCCAGTCACCTATTTTTCCCTATTCTATGCAAGCTGTATAATATTTATCTGAGATGCTAGCCCCTGTTTACAGATAGACCGCTCTTGAGCAGAGGGAATGTCCCCGTATGCTATTGTTTGTTTTTCTGCCACAAAAGGGGCATGGTTACTCATAAATCCAGGCACAATGACTGTGATGAGCAATGATCAATTACCACTTTCTTTTTAAAATTCCTTTTAAAACTTTTAGAAGGAAGTAATGTGCCTTGAGGGCTCTGAGGAAGTTACCAGAGCCCCTCCATGCTGTAGCACTGTAGGAGCAGGTCTCTGGGAGGGGGGATGGGAAGTACTCCTGTACTCTGTAACAGCTTGACATTAACACTATCCTGTAATTGTTATAAACGGTATATTAAACAATTCATAACTGGGCAGATACTTTACTATATTCTTATCATGGTGCAAATAGTACAAAAAATATCTATTTTGGACTCTTTTCTGGCTTAGATACAATTTCCATGGTTGTAGGTATTTTGCAGTGTAAGACCAATGTGTGACATGTGGAGTTACTTTACCAAAATATTTTTGGGACAACCCTAAAGGGTAATAAATTGCTCAGCATTGGGTAAAACAAAATCTCTGCTTCCTTTCCCCATAAGCCGCACCTCTGTGGGTTGTTTCTGGTAACGTAGAATAACCCCATTCAGTGAAGACATAAAAGATCTACATCTATTGTAATCCTGAACAACTTTTATTCATCCTAGTAACATATTGTTACCTCTTTTGTCCTTCTGTCTTTTAAAAATATCATTTCTAATCTTATCTCTGCTAGGAAATTAGGTAGGATTTCTGCAACCAGTTTTTTATGGCATTTGATAAATGGTGCGTCCAAGTCCTAAATTACAAGTGATAGCATCAGTCTTGCGTTTTACTGTCCTTGCAGAAAGCGCAGTACAAAGACTTTTACAAGCTTCACTTTCCTTTTTTTATACATATTACATTTCTTTGTAATTACAAGGCTAGCGTGGTGATCCTTATACCGAGCACAAGCATTGTTACCCCCATTTATTGCTCTGTCTCCGCTACAACCGTATGAGGCCACAAAATGATCGTGAAGTCTTGGTGTGGATGGTGGAACAGCTTGCGAGCAGCCACTATTTTCACATTTGACGTGTTTTCTAATATTGCTTTTCCTTTGCTTTGTAGACTTCTAACATAAAGGGTAAAATGCTAAAGGGGTGTTCACATTTCAGCATAAAATGTTTTTTGTTTTTTTTTTTTTATGATGAAAAGTTCTACAATTTTTTAATATACTTTCTGTAGAAATATCTAAATATCAATTATTTGTTGAAAGTGGACAACCTCTATAAAACCATCAACTGAAACCTAAAAGGGTGTGGAAGCACCCAGGCCTTGAAGACTTAGGGGGCTCCTAGGAACTAGTATTTTAGGAATACACTCTAGTCAAAGGGGTTGTCCACTTTCAGCAAATAATTGGTTTGTGTAATGAAAAGTTATACAATTTTCCAAAATACCTTCTGTATCAATTTCTCACAGTTTTCTAGATCTCTGCTTGTTGTCATTCTATAGAAAGCTTCTATAGTAACTTCCACTGGATCGAAATATGTCCATGGTCACACAGGTGCACGACTCGTTAGTATCATAGAGAGCAATCAGAGCCATGTGTTATAACGAGCTGTGCACCTGTGTGACCATGGACAGATTTCTATCCACTGGAAGTAAACAATGAAGCTTTCTATAGAATGACAGCAAGCAGAGATCTAGAAAACCATGAGGAATTGATACAGAAAGTATATTGGGAAATTGTATAACATTTCCTTACACAAAGCATATCAATCATATCATTTGCTGAAAGTGGACAACCCCTTTTAAGGGGGCTGCTACACATTCTGCATTGAGGCCCAGCAAATCAAGTTGTGCCTCTGTCTACAATTTATAAGGTCTCTTTAGAATAATTTATTTGAACTATAAGGGCAATAGTTTGCAGACTCCCTTAACTTAAAGAAAAAAGTGGATTTTTTTCCCTACAAAAACACACTTTTAATGTCTATAATCATCATCTATAATTTGTTTATTAGTCTGGCGGTTTTCAATTACGTGGCCAGTTTTTGTTGTGTAATGTGAGTTTTTTATTTGATGAATAAAAAGGATAAGAACAATGTTTTTGATGCAGACACTCACATCACCACTTTGGGGTGAATTTATTGCCTTGGTCTTATATACTAGTTTATGTTGCTTTTTAACCTAGGTGCCAATGACTGATTTTTAGTATTTTTTATACCCAGTTTGAAAGCAGTACGCTAATATATTTTCCACTAGTGACTTATTGTGTGTATCAGCATTAAATAAATGTTTTCAAAATTCTATTTGGTTTCAGACTTCATTTGTTTCTCAACTCGGTAAAGATAATAAGGCACATAATGCTTTAGAATATTTTAGTAGCCGGTGTAAGTATTCTTTACAATATTAATCTGCCACATGGATATAAAAAAGTGGAGGACAGCTATTTTTGTATCTAAGGATACCTAGATTGTGAGCCCCATGGGGACAGGGACCAATTTGACATGCTTTGTGCAGCGCTGCGTAATCTGTGTGCGCTATATAAATAATAATAATTATTATTATTATACCTACCTACCTAGCAGTATAGAAAGTACCCAAGTTTTTCTATGGTATTAATTGGTTTGCCATTTGATTTAAGCTGCATGCACATGACCGTATTTTTACCAATGATTGGTTATTTGAATTTAGATTTCACTTGTTTACACCAAGAATTGCGGATGAGTGATACTGGCATGCGTCAGCCTGCAATGCGACTGCTTGTCAAATTTGCTTACTAGGTTATTATACATTGGGTTGTTTACTGTATAATGTTATAATATTGAAAAGAAAAAGACCTCCCACATACTGAAAATGATTAAAGTCTTACGTTAACATAATAATTCAAAAATGTTGCAAACTTTATCCCACAAAAAAAAAAAATTGGATAGAAATGGAAAAATAAAAAGAACACTTCATGGGTTTAAATCTCTTAAATAAAGTCAAGGTACCAGTATAGATGCCAATATCTTGATCTTCTCCTGCTCTGTGTCCTGATTCTACACCTCTGCCGCCTGCCCAGACCATATGCCTGCCTGCCATACCTGTACCTGAACTGCGGACTAGCTGCACCTGTTGAACGACCTGGTGGCACCACGCCGCAGCAAAAACATCCTGCTTTGCAGCGGGCTCTGGTGAAGATCAGATGCCACATAGATTCCGGTCCCAGGTGTCGGCTAGTGTCATATCCTGCGGTGGTCCAGGGTTTTCACTTCCCCGAGCCCTGACCATGACCACAAGGCTGCTGTTAATAGAAGCCTCCATATATACATGGAATAAAAATCTGAATCAGAAAATTAATATTATTTTTAGAAAAAAAATTATATATTTTCTTTGGTTTGAGTGAGGAAAAACAAAAAGTTTCAAGATATACCCTTTAATACTTATAGATAGGAGCACAGACAAATACGTCCTACATAATGCTATTTGTCATCCCTACATGTGATGTACAGATGCTATTTTAAGCCCACATCATTTTTACAGTTGTGATCTATAAATCAAAAGGTTAACTTGTGCTTTTGTTACAAATACAACTCCGCGGGAGAAGCTGCTTTACTCCGAGTGATTAATGGCAACCAAGAAATTCTATTAGTAGATGCTTTAGGCAGGACATGCAAACCTGAATATAAATCCCAGTGGTGGCTCTCCGGATAACTATAGTTAAAGAATAATCGTGCTAATTAATAGCTGAGGGCTAATCATAAAACAATTAATGGCTGTCAGATGTCATCCAACGGCATACACAAATATGTGCTCAGGTATATTAGAAAGAAACATTGCCTGCATGTTCACTGATGAAATGGGAAATGCTTCGAAAAAAAAACCTGTTGATTATTATCTATATTATCTATAGAGCACTATATTTAATATTAGAGATACCCACAAGGGCTCACGTAAATATGGGAGGGTAGATGGAAACACTAGGTAAGGGAGCACAGCAGTGGGATATGTACTGTTGGCAATTCTAAACCGGTGTGTTTTCAGGTTTTATTTGAAGGCTTGGAAGGTGGCGGATAGTCTTCCGTGTTTTGATAGGGTGTTCCACAATTATTGGGGACGCAGGGAAGAAGTCCTGGAAACAGAGATGACACGAGGGAAGGAACTGGCTATTTAGGTCATGATATATGGAGGGAACAGGTTATGGACAGCTTTGTTAGGCAGGGTTAGATGAGAAACAAGGAGATAGAATGATTGGCTGGGAAGCTAAGGATGTTAAGGGGTTGTCCAACTATTAGAAAAATGTATCAGGTGGGCTGGGGAGGGCTTTTAAAAAAGAAAAAAAGCTTTACTCAACTCCTCTGGAGCTCCCGGTGTCCCACACTGCAGTCTTTTGGAGCTGTGCTCCTGTCCCAGCACTTGAAACAGTGCTGGTACAGAGGAGTAAACAAACAGGGGCACTGGAAGCACCGAAGGATGCGAGTAAAGCTTTTTATTTTTTTAATAGCCCTCCCCAGCCCACCTGATACATTTTTATTCTAAAGGTCAGACAATCCCTTTAAGGATATATTGAAGGGGTGTTCCACAATTGTATTAGAGTCGATAATTTGAGGGAAGCTACAGCATTATTTTTTCTTCTCAAATAACTAAAAGTCCATCAGTGACCTTGGTTAAGGAAGCTTTAGTGGAGTGATGGGTTTAGAAACCAGATTTTTGCTTGTCAAGAGTAAGTTGGAGAAAAGTGCGGAGGGATAGTTCCAGGCTGACATGTTTTTTAAGCAAATAGAAGTAATGAGATGGAAAGTTCAGGATGGAAGATGGACCCAAAGGATTCGTAGAATGGGTGTGAGCACAATGCTACCAGCAACATCATACCTTTAATTGGCAAGAGATACTTAAGCAATATTCATTTTCAAAATTAACATGCAAAGCATTCATAGTCCAAGACATCTCAATGTCCTGGATAAATAACCTTGTAAAGTAGAGCAGGTCATAACTATGAAATCTCCAAACTCCAGCTAATGAAGCGCATTATATTAATCACACAGGATGCAATATATGTTTAATCAGCTTGAATTGATATATCAGAAAAGGTTATTTTCAAGCACACAAATTATATTCCTGTCGCATAACTAAATGATTAGGCATCATAATTGCCAGGAAAACCTGCAAGTTATATTGCATAATAAAATAAACCTTAAGTTTCCACAAGACTATTATCACTCGATTAGCTGTGATTATGGGAATAAAAGACATAAATGTCTGGTCTGGCTGAAGGAAAACCTATTCATTTTTTTTAGCAACATTATAACCTTTGTGGAGATCTGCACCAAAGGAAAAATCTTCTATGTTTGATCATCTCTCCATCATCCTTTATTGTCAAAATTAATTACAACAATATCATATTTTTTAAACATTAGAATAAACTTGATCATGAGATGTAAAAACTCTATTTTTACAGTTCACTTCCAATGAAAAATATTTTGGCGATATAGTCAAAGTATGGTATAAATACTGTAGTGCGGTGATCCTACTTTACCGGATGCCAGTGATAGAGTCCACCACCATACCTGTCCCCTTTAATTTCCTGTCATAGTACTGTCCACCATAGTCTCCTTGATAAACAACCCTTACCCTTCTCGAATAGAGAGTTGGATGTTCCCCATCATACCCTGGTTTGATTAATCGGCTTTTGAACTAACAAAGGTTTACAGCATCATCCTAAATAACCATTTTAAGTAAAAATGGTGCTTTATCATGTAAGGCTAAGGATATGTTTGGTGGATTATCAACATATCCTTACGATGGTGGGCTAAGATATATCCCATTGTATGCACTGTATGTATCCCACTAAGAATCTCCCAGAGCGTATACTCAGTGGAGTCTGGAGATGGATGCAATACTTTGCATCTATCCCGCATAGGCTCTAATAGCCTCTGCTCAGCAGAAAGGATGTTTTTCCATCCTGTGTTTCCTGCTGGATGTGATGTATACCAATAAGCCAGAGGGAAAAGTTAGTCTATGTCTAATGATCTGTTTTGCATATGAGCCTATAAAAGTGCAAAATAGTATGTTCTGTATGGTAAATATTCAGGTATATAACAGTTAATTTATATGTATATTTTTTGTAGTGGGACATTATGAATGATGGGGATAGACTCCAAATTTTGAAGGAAATCCATATGTTGAATAGATATGGGAGTATGCAGATGTTTGTCCCCCTTCTTCTTACAAATCAAGAATTCCAGAGTTGAACAAGTCCACAGGCCTCCGTAGGTAAATACTTGCTTCTTTATATTGTCCTCTGATTTGAGGTGTCATAATCCATATCTCCAAAAGTGTCCTTAGTTGAATTTCAAGTGGATCAATGATGCGCCTATTCTGGATTAGATTCCAGATGTTTACTTAATAAGTCGTGAAAAATAAGCAGTACTTCATGTCCGGTTGTCTGTGTGCTGACGTCCATTATATATTTATTAGTGTCATCCTTGGCAAATATTGTTATACAAATTACGAATAAAGATGTACAAATTTTTACTTATCTTTTCATTGTGTCAGTACCTTTTTGTTGTATACGATATTTTATAAAGAATTGTTCATCTTCCTGAAATGTTTCTTGTTGGAGTGCCAGAGACCTGCAGCATTAGCAATCACTTTCTAAAACTTTAAAAGTATAATTCATCCAAGGAAAATAGAGACCTTTATCTGTAAACAGGCCAAATGTCCACAAAGTTATTCAAGAAAGTGTAATAAAAATATTTTATAGGTCTATTTCTGTGGTCCCGGGTTATAGCACAAGTGATCATAATGTTCATGGTTCCAAGATAAACTTTAAGGAACAGTGGCTCCGCTTGTATCTGATTGATCTGCTGGATGGATGGGAAAGCTGGCAACCTTATTCCAATCAAACACTTTTATAGGTGTACATAAATATTGTCTCTTATTTTACCTAAATATTCGTAAATGAATAATTAATTGTTCCTGGACTAAAGAGTTTTATGTCATATAGAAGGAAATGACCAGAATTTCTGTGTGTTTTTTCCTGCTTAATAATAAAGGAGATTTTCTCAGAACTTCATGAGTCCCAGTCCCTTTACTTCTTAAGCTGCATAAAATATTGGAGTGGTTAAATGCATGTTATTAAAAGCATATATATATGGGCAAATATTAAGACACAGCAAACTGAATTACTAAGAAGCTGCTTCGTTCAGTGCCACAGTATAAAACCAAGCACCAAGCTGAGCAGATTGACTTACTGTATATACTGTTGTAGGAAAAGATTCAGTAGAATTTATTCCTTCTATATCTTTGTTTTTCTGTGTTTAGAAGCAGTTCTCTAGTCACAGGAGCCGTCCTGTCACTGAGTTACAACCACCTTTGCATAGCCATGGAGAGGACACTGTAGTCACTAATAGGAATGCCCCATGACCTTTCAGTTAAAATACAGAGATAGATTTAAGGAAAACTACCATCTAAATCCAGCATGATAAACCAGAGACACTTACGAATAGATCCAGGCACCATAACTGTGGTAATCTTCTTATATTTGTTAACCATAGTCTCATTCCTTCTCACTGGAGGAGTGTGTTGGGGGGGAAGGGTGCGTTACCACAGGGTCGGACTGACCCACCGGTGTGCCGGTGAAAGCCCCGGATGGCCCGAACCTTTTTGGCTCTGCCCTTCGCTGTGCCAACTCCGCCCCTCACCGCGCCAATTATGCCCCCTTTTTTGGTTCGGGACTTCAACTGTGCCCAATGGAGTCGAAAGCAATGATGATGCAGAGAGCTGTGAGCTCTCCACAGCATCAAATTGCCTCTCTGTGTACAGTGTACTGTGTACAGTACAGTAGCTGTGCTTTGCTGTGTACTGTAGGTCGGCAGACACGATATGATGATGTCATCATCTGCCGACTTGTTGTACACAGCAGCAGAGAAGAGAAGGAGCTGCTGGGAAACCTAGAAATGTGTTGTTTGTTTGTTTTTTTAAACTAATTTTAAAAAGAGGAGATGGGGCCACACTATGAGGGGGGAGATAAGTGGAGCCCACAAAAATATGGGTAGATAAGTGGGGGCCCCATTAAATAGAGGGAGATGAGAGGGGCCCCATAAAATGATAAAATTAAAAGGGGCCCAAAAAATGGGGGGCCAAAAAGATGGTGAGGCTCACAATGAGAATTGGAGTTGTGAGTGGATCAGAAAAAGAGGGGGAGATAAGAGAGGGAGATACCAGGGGCCCCACAATAAGAAGGGGAGGTACCTTTTTGGCCCTTTTCCTACTTGTCAGGGAAAGGGCGTAGCCTCTGAAAAAGGAGGCGTGGCTGCGCTGACTGTGCACAAAAACATTTACTCTATGAGCCACAACATGCAGTCAGAAACTAGACCAACTGAAAGCTGGTCTAAAGTAGACTCCACAGTTGTACACTAATAATAATAATAATCTTTATATAGCGTCATCATATTCCGTAGCGCTTTACAAATCATGTATATGCAAATAAAAGAGTAGTAAGTCATATGGAACAAAAGGAGTGAGTCTATGAGGAAGAAAGGGGTGACACAAGAGGTAAAAAGCTTATGTAATGGTCCAGCCATTGTTTATAAGGGGATAGAACTAAATATAATACAGGCGGTCCCCTACTTAAGAACACCCGAATTACAGACGACCCAGACGACCTCTGGATTTTGGTAATTTACTGTACTTTAGCCCCAGGCTAAAATAAACAGCTATAACAGTTATCAAAGGCATCTGTAATTAAAATTTATTGTTAATCCAGGTTCTTATGACAATCCAACATTTTTAAAATCCAATAGTCATACTATAAAGTATACAGTTCCGACTTACATACAAATTCAACTTAAGAACAAACCCACAGAACCTATCTTGTACGTAACCCTGGGACTGCCTGCATAAGAAATAGAGGTGCTGCTGCTTGACCCAGTCATCAACCGTCATCTTATATACAAAGTCCAAGGTGAATGGGACTGCAGAGAAGCCTGAAGCTTGGTGTCTGGTGGTTGCTGGATAACAGATGGGAGGAGGACGGGGGTTAGTAAAGAAAGTTAAAACTTCATGCAGTTAATAAGTGTACACGACTCTAGATCACCCAGCAATGATTTCTCCGCTACATAATGCAACTATGTGGTCTAACTCTAACTGGATAAATCTCCACCGAAACTTCTCCCATTGGATCAGAAGGTGGTGGTTGTGTGAAAAGTACAGTTCACAACAAAGTATAAGCAAGCTTCACAGAACAGTTTCTAGCCTTCAAACTATTGCAAATAACTAATATAATTCTATAGGTATAATGACTACAATTAATCAATTCTAGCAGTGTATACTGACACAAATCATATTTTTTGGAATTTTTAAATCATTTCTTCACAAGGGTGACCTGCTTGGAGACACTGGGGCAGATTTATCAAGTGTCTGAAAGTCAGAATATTTCTAGTTGCCCATGGCAACCAATCACAGCTCAGCTTTCATTTTACCAGTGCTCATGAATATTTTAAAGGGGAGCTGTGATTGGTTGCCATGGGCAACTAGAAATATTCTGACTTGCAGACAGCTTGATAAATCTGCCCCACTGAGTACTGTGAATGTACGCACCCCTTAGCGGTTCAGTAAATAGTGCGACAGCATGCCTGGCATAGTCCCTTCCACACGCAGGTTCAGTATGGCATCTCTTCCTACATTTCTCGTAAATTGTGTAATATCTCACTCTACAGACTCTCTCTATGTACTGCCAAGTTCACCCCTGTCTACGTCACAGATACACTTCTGGCAGGATTAGACGGGTAAAATTCCACAGAATTCAAATTTTCAGCCAACATTATTCACAATTTTTTACAATTCAAGTTTCCTTTGTGTTTGTGAACAGTGTGAGAAGATATTATTGTAGTAAATGGGCTAATGATGGAAGGTCCTGGTTCGCTTTTCTCAATGGGGTCAATGGGGATTAAGTCAATGGGTCTATGGGGGGTCTGACCCCTCAAAAAAGCAAGTGATGTGCCATAACTTACGAAGACAAAAATATAAGATGAAGGTGTTGATACCCAAAATATATGTTCATGACATTGCAATGAAGCTTCATTTTATTACAGATGTCCTCAGCATAAAGGTCAGACTTAGAAGACGCTGCATGGTATCTATCCTGGATAGATGTGTGACATATGTTTATAGACTTATAATTGCTTGGCTGTTAAGGTCTCATTAAAAGTACATTTTCAGTGGTTCCAAATTACACATGGTAGAAATCTAAGATGAGTGGGGAGTGAAAGAAAGGCATTAGCCTTGAGAAACAGATGAAGTTAAGACAAGACTGAGATTTATTTATAGTATTGGTGGCTGTATGTGTTCTCCACGTACAGTCATTCATGTATTAACTTCTAAAAAATGCATGGCTGGGGTCCATGAAAGTTTTTACTCCTGTGGTTTGAAAGCCATTATCAGACTACTACAATGCAGAAGTTATACTGGAATACTTTTGGCTGATACATAATAGTGGATGACCAGGAATGTGAAACTTTCTTATACAGGTGGTCCCTACTTAAGAACACTCGACTTACATACGACCCCTAGTTACAAACGGACCTCTGGATATTCGTAATTTATTGTGTTTTAGTCCTAGGCTACAATAAACAGCCATAACAGTTATCACAGGTGTCTGTAATGAAGCTTTAGTGTCAATCTTGATTCTTATGACAATCCAACATTTTTAAAATCCAATTGTCACAGAGACCAAAAAAGTTCTGGCTGGGATTACGATGATAAAATAGACAGTTCCGACTTACATACAAATTCAACTTAAGAACAAACCTACAGACCCTATCTTGTATGTAACCCGGGGACTGTCTGTATCTTGAAAAAATGTGCATGTAACATAAATGGACTGATTGACCCAACTGACTCACTGGGATATGTGTACCCCTAGGGTTGTACCTGCTTTTCTTCGATTTTCTTCTTCTTACACAAGGATGAATGTAAGACATCGGCCAACAGGTATGTTTAGCCTATTTCTAAAAGGGACATAATTATATATATATATATATCGTTGCACCTATCTACTGATATATTTTTCATTTTACTACTTGTGCTCACATTTTATACTATCTGTATAGTAATATGGCTTCCCCTGCCTCACAGATTTTCATCCATACTTGGAACTGAATATTTGAGTCCTGACTTTCCAATGTTCTAATAGATTCTGACATGAAAAGCTATTCTGATTATATTAAATAAAAAGTGATTGCTTCCCTGTCTGAAGGTCATTCTGACCTTCCTGGAAATGCCAGACAGGAGAAATAACAATGCTGCTTATAGCCTGCTTATAAATGAAGGAGACAGCAGCAGGCTTCCCTGTGCCACTCATCTGCTGAAAGATAACACTTCAATCCCCTTGAGTAAGAATGACACAACCTCATTGGACAGGGAAGATATGTATAATAAATGCGACTAATGTTCACTCCTTCTAAGATATATGTTTTATGTATTTTTCAATCAATTCTGTTTTTCCGATTTTACATATGTAAATGTAGGAAAATATTGGACCATATGAAAGTTAAAGAAAAATCCTAAGGCTTAGGTACTTAAGCTCCCTACAGGTCACTAAAAAGGTTAATGGACTACACCACCTTGTTTCTACTTTGTGAAGACATCAAACTATCACAAACTACAGACAGGTGTGCATACCTCCCTACTTTCCTAAAGTGAAAAGAAGGATGGAAGGTTTCAGCAAAGCCATCCCCTAGTCCATGTCCCTAACCCAACCCAACACATTATTATACCCTTCATTCTCCCCCCATATAATATAATACCACCCTTTCCATAGCACACCCTTCCTATAATGGATGGCTGCACTTACTAATTTATACATTGTACACCATTCCTATAATAATCAATGTTCCTTATCTCATCCACAATGCCCCAAGACTTCCAAAATGTGTTTTTTCATAGTAAAATTTCCATTATTGTATAATATTTTGTGAAAAGCCTTCATACCAGTAACATAAAACCAGAATGGGGTGACCTCCAGAAGGCTGCTCTGTGAGCTGCGATGTCAATTTATCAGCAACTCCCGATGACATCACAAGGTAGTCTCCTCCTACTAACACTGAGCTGCTGTGGTTGGGTCCCACTACAGAGGATAACAGGTTAATGGCAGGTGTCTGTTGTGTAACCCTGTATGTAGAAGCTTTAGCATGTGAGTCCTCTACATAAAGTTCTTATCGCAACATTGGCCTTCAGAACAGAGCATTGTGGCACATTTACGTAGGGTCCGTGGAACGCATGTTCGGTGGGTTTCCCATCTTTTTCCGTCTTGCGGCGCATTTAACAGTTTTTTTTTTGGCACACACGATCGGATTTTGGCGTAATTGTGACGACTTTTATGCGACACAAATCAGGGGGCGGGCCGTCGCACAACCCGACTGATTTGGACTAAGCGCGGGATTAAACATTGATAATTGTGTCGCAAGCCATGCACTCAAATACACCGGAAAGAAAATGGTGAACTGCGGCGGACCTGAGCGGGGGAAGCGACACATGCAGGAATTTGGACGCACGATCTAAGTGAATCGCGGCAGTTCCGAATCCTCGTTGGACAACGCACCTCGGGGATCGCGACAGGATGGGTAAGTAAATGTGCCTCATTATCTCTTTTGCCTGCTCAAATTCAAGAAGGGACAACTTTTTGTTTCATATGAAATAGGCATATAAGGACTTATTTTTGCGGTAAGAGTTGTATTTTCCAATGGTTTAATTTTTAGCATAAAAATAGCATAATGATAACTCTTTACTGCGACTTCCGGGCGAAGGCAATAGGCATTGCCGAAACGTGTGAAAGGTAGGAGCCATAGGTAGACGGCATGTGTATATACTTGTTGTTACTTTATCATGTCATGATTTTGTATATTGTATATGTCATTATGCCATAATACTGTTTATATATGACTTAGTTTGATACTAATATCCAGGCACTCTTTTGTATGTGTTGCAAATGAACTATATACCTGTTCCCCTATGTGCTAATCTTATCTGTCAATGTTTTTATGGACCTGTTAACCACAATGTGTAGATCCCTGAGTAATGGAGGATGGGGAGCTTGTGATTTTGAAAAGCCTGATCCAGGGATCACACGGAAGCATGATGATATGAATCAACTCACAGTTCTTTATTGGAACTTCAACAGCAGGCAGCAGCCTTAAACAGCAGCAGGCTTCAGCTGGATGGAGATAGCTGGTCAGGAAGGTGTGCTCACAACTTCAGGCTGGGCTAGAAGAGATGGAGTTGAGTCCAGATAGTGGACCTCTGCTTTCGCCTTAGGACTCCTGACTGGCCCAGGTGTCAGGCAGGTTGCCTTTGACACATCTGCTTCCTGGTCTGGAACATTGACTTCTGCAGCACTGACATGTGCTGCACACTGGGTTCTGACTCAGAAGTTCTGGCAAGACTGGCCCTTGTCCTCCCACCCACAAGGGGTTTTATCAACTCCCCCTTATGAGATGGCAGGCACTTGTCCTTCCTTCACAGCAATTACAGAGCATATAATTGGTTAGAACAATTAACTCATGACCTCCCAGGCAGAATCGTACAGGTGCAATTACCAAGTTTCTCATGCTAGAGATCTACTAATGAGGTGATCAGTTTCACCTGGCAGTTTCATATGGAGAGAGACACTTTCCCAATACCTACCTAATCCATGCATTGGCAGGGGTGTTGCATATGTTTCACAATATTTTGGGAGAGCTATCATTTTTATTATTCCTCAATCAAAAGAACTTCATTTTTCGCTCTTCATCTACAAAATTCCATGACTTTTTCATTTTTCTGTGTACAGAGCTGTGTGAGGGCTTATTTTCTGCATAACCAATTTTACTTCTCAGTGACATTATTTATTATTCCATTGTACTGGGAAGCTGGAAAAAATGTGGTGAAATTGGCAAAAAAATGCATTTGCGTCACTTTCTTGCGGGCTCAGTTTTTATCACTTTCATTGTGCACTCTACTTTATTCTATCATTTGGTACGATCATGGTGACGCCAAATTTATATGTATTTGATTTGGTTTTAATACATTTTCAAATATTAAATGAATGTGTAAGGGAGAAAAAAGTTTTGCCATCTTCTGATGCTAATAACTTTTTCATAATATGTTGTACGGAGCTGTGTGAGGTGTTATTATTTTGCAAATGGAGCTCATATTTTTATTGTTACCATTTTGAGGGCTGTGTGACCTTTTGATAACTTTTTATTTCATTTTTTATGTGATATAAAATGGTATAAAAGTAGTGTTTTGGACATTTGGATGCTATTTTTTGTTTACTGTCGGGAATAACCGACAGTTATATATTTTGATGGATCGGCCATTTTGAGACGTTGCAATACCTAACATGTTTGTATTTTTACTCGTTATTACATTTTATCGTTTTATACCAGTTCTGGAGGGGGAGGGGTTGCTTTGCTGCTGACACTGTTAGGGGATTTATTCAAAATTGAAGGCATACTGAAGCATCTTGCAGGGGCATGCTATTCCATCCAGTTTGTGTATAGTTGGACCATCATTTATTTTTCAACAGGACAATGACCCCAAACACACCCCCAGGCTGTGTAGAGGCTATTTGACCATGATGGAGAGTGATGGGGTGCTACGCCACATGACCTGGCCTCCACAGTCACCAGACTTGAAGCCAATCGAGATGGTTTGGGGTGAGGTGGATTGCAGAGTGAAGGCAAAAGGGCCAGAAAGTGTTAAGCATCTCTGGGAACTCCTTCAAGACTGTTGGAAGACCATTCCAGGTGACTACCTCTTCAAGGTCATTAAGAGAATGGCAAGTATGTACAAAGCAATAATCAAAGCAAAAGGTTGCTACTTTGAAAAACCTAGAACATAAGACATATTTTCAGTCTGAGTGAGCCGAGTGCCACTCTGAGAATTGCTGGCCCAGGTCCTTTTCCTACCTAGTATTTTTGTAATTCATTTGGAGTCTGTAGCAAAAGGATATACCTTTCCTTGCAGAATTTGGGTTTGCCAACCAAATTGCCAATTTAGATGTATTGCTGGACAGGGGGACATTTGTTTTATTAGTTGAGAAATTTGCAGATATGTTAAGAATTCTGCAGGGGATATCATATGTCCTGTGTAAGAAACTTAGATTGTTAATTGTTGAAAACTCATAATCCAGTGGACAAGTGTTAAAATGAAAAATATTAGCACAGCTTAACATGTAGCCTTCAGGATTCCAGAGCATGCATAATAATAACAGAACATAGTGCTAGGAGATTAAGCAATTGGCGCTATTTTAGGGATAACTCCTGGTTCATACATCTAGATTTACCGTGTCTTAGTAAAGCAGCCAGACAAGCATCCTCCTCCAAAGGGATTAACGTCTGTAATGGGCAACTGTTGTAAATATTTCACAGCTTCCGTCCCCTGGTCATCCCAAGCTTCTGTCCACACGTAGTAGTCCTGCATTAGTCACTGTGCACCTAGGGCAGAACTATGCAATCGAAACCACATTCATTTTAAGTAACATTCATCAATATGACAGAAACTTCTGAAAAAAACTTTCACTGGCAAAATGCCTTTTGTTTTATTGATTTTTACTTATTTCAGAATTTCAGAATTAACCTTTGGGTTCTTTGTTACAAAATATATGTTATTTTTTTGCTGCAAAATCCCTGTCATACTTATCACCGCCAACAATAAACAATCTTACATATTGCTGCCCTGTGGTAAGAGATTAGATAGCCTTATGGCTAATTTTAGCATGAGTGGTGCGCAGAAATCACTTATTATTATTTTATTATTATTTCTCCACTTTTTCTTAAAGTAATCTATCAGCAGTCTGGACCAAGCAAAACTACACACATTGTACAGTAGCAGCCCTGGAGATCTGTGTAACCATAACTTTCTGTGTGTTGTAGCAGCGAGACTATGAAAAAATATTTTTATTCCATTGTACTGTAGCTGGACTTTTGGACTATTTCTGCATAGAGCTACGTCACAAACTGCTTTGAGTAAAAGCTGTAGCAGGTTTCTCATTGGATACTACAGGAAAGGGGAGGAGCTGGGTGCACCAACTCCACCTACATTGTGGATTACTTATAGTTTTCACAGTCCTGCTGCTACTAACCACAAAGGGTGGTTCCATTCCATTTGTCTTTTAAGACCGGTTTGTCATGCTGCAATAATATGGATAAGTTAGATTTGAAAGACATATCTATCCACGTAGTGCTGTCTTTGAATATTTGTTGCATAGGTGTTTCAGCATAGGAAGTTATCATGCTGTAAACCAATTTCATCATTTATATTCCCATCTTAGACATTTATGGCACAGCCATAGGATATACAATAAATGGTCTATTGATGTGGTTCCTGTATCTAGGACCTGTATCTATCTGTAGAACATGGTATCCGCAACCCTTATCTAGCGTGGTTCTCTCTATTCAATTTTTTGGCATTGGAAATGTCCAAGATTGGAAAATTTCTTAATTCTCATAAGTGTTCACCAAGGTTCACAGAGCTAAGACAGCTATAAAGAGATTTATATTAGTATGTCTAAAATTGCATTCCATACGCATACATGGGTGATACACAAGGCATAACCCTTGTTAGTGTCAGACTGTGAGCATGTAGTCATAGCGCTGCCTGTCCAGAGTATGAAGAGAAAGAAAGGATGTAACGCCAGTGGAATTTTTATGCAGAATTTTGCTGTAATAAGTTTTTCTTCTGGCTTTGACTACTGCATGTGTGAAATCAGCTCAAACTACATATGCTTTCCATTAAAAAGAACCCCCCACAAACCACGCACATTACCATCTAGATTTCTTTATACTCATTTTACAGATGCCTCTATCCACTGAGCCACCATTCTTCTAAAAAAGAAAATAATTAATGATGTCCGCCATTCCAGTCATCAAGGCAGGAAGCTGCAGTGTACAGTCTGTATACCCCACCTCCTCACTGAAGCTGGCCCCCCCTATGAATGAGAGAGACATGTGACTTTCTTAAGACAATCCCTGAGGGCCCTATGAGGTTTATATCTCTTCACAGTCAGGTCTCTCTCATCACCCACCTTTCTGAGGGAGTGGTTTATGATTTACCAGAGCTGGCTCTCTATCTCCATCTCTCTCAATGTTGCAGCAGGGGATTGTGTTCAACTTCCTACTACCCCTGATAGTAAAAGTAAAGGGAGCTGTATATGTCTGTAGTGGAATGTTGGCAGATGGTCATTAAGTACTAGTTCCATAATGGCAGCATGTTTGTAGCAGTGAAACCTGTCAATCAGGAACATGGAGGCAGGGTAGTGCAGTGATCACTGCATATGCAAGACCCTAGTACTATCATTGGACTATCATTACGTGAGCTGCATATAAGTTTACAAACAGTTTTTTTTACATTGCAATCATGGAAAGGAACCATTTAGGCATAAGTCAATGCTTTTTAATCATATATTTTAATGTAGTGTTTATTTTGGGTGGGTTAATTTGCATGTCAGGTTATATTTAAAGGGGTTATCCATGTTTAAGAGATTACTTAGGGCAGTGCTGGGACAGGCTTTTTAAAAATAATAAATGAGTACTTACCGCCGCTGATGTCCCGTTCCGAGGTCCGTCTGATCCATCCCCCTGTTTGTTTACAGGGGCACGGAAGCCGCACACAGGGAGCTTCCGGCCGGCGAGGTGGCCATCCACGCCCATTCATCCATATCTCTCAGCATTGCTGGAAGCTGGGAGATGTTGTGGGATAGGATAGCTCCCTGACCGCCACTGTAAACAAACCGGTGCACAGATCAGACGGACATCAGTGGCACAAGGTAAGTACACTTTTATTATTTTTATAAAGTCACTCCTCCAATCTCACTAATTCTGTGCTGGGATCACAGCCTTGGTGCCCACAGAGACGACTCTTAGTGCCATCTTAGAAGATCTAATGGTAATTCTATTATTACAATTATTGTACAATTATTAACATAATAATAATGTTACGAATTATGAAAAGAATAATAATATCAATGAAGATCTGCTGAGCTGCACTAACAGCATCCACCTGCATGTTTAGTGTGTACATTATTAATATTAAAAGTTGTACATGACATAAAATCTATACTTGTCTTCCTACATTTGCCTACAATTGTATTGATGGTAAATAGCAATTAGTATACAATAGCACTTTAGTCAGGTTTCTGATGGATCCTCTACCGCTAACAAGCACATTTATTGGAATATAATATATTAGTCAAGGTATTACTAAACAACTCTCCCTTCTTGTGACCTAAGCAAACTGTGATATTAATGAGGACAGCTGTCTTGAATAGAAGGGGTTAAGTGCAATGTGGTCTCCAGTTGGCAGAAGGCTTCAATAAGTGAGTGGCACAAAAATGCTAAGGGTAAATGCACAGAGCCCCCCTTCCCCCTTCATTCCTATCGGCATATCTAGTCTCACTACTATTCACAGCAGGTTTATTGACTTAATGGCCAAGGAACTGGTGATACACATGAAGACAAGCTGCTTCCTCTGCTTAATGGTAAGATCATGGAACGATGATTTTCACATTAACATTAATTCTGTGTATGATATGTGCATTGATAAGAATAGTAAAGGCTGGTTGTTTTGTGCTAAAGTTTCAGCTCCTTCCATTGTCAGGTAGTTTATTATATCACTGTAGATGTAGTATGAGAAGTGTTCAATGAGAGCGCTGGTCCCTTTTGAGGTGGTCAGTATGGATAGCATATAGAAGAACTGGTGAAGAAGCAAAATCTGTTGATGAATATTCACTTAGTATAAAGGGCTTATTATTCTCAAAAAGGTTTATGGGAGAGATTTTCTTTAAAAAAAAGACATTGGGGCACATTTACTAAGGGTCCATCGGACGGACGCTTTTCCATCGGATTTAGCAATTTTTTTCCGATTTGCCCTGAATTGCCCCGGGATTTTGGTGCACACGAACGGATTGTGGCACACCGACGCCAGCTTGCATGCGACACAAATCGGGGGGCGTGGACGTCGGACAACTCAACTGATTCGGACAAACCACGGAATTTAAAAACCAAATTGTGTTGCAAGATCAGCACCCACATGCACCGGGAAGAAGAAGGTGAACTCCGGCGGATCTCAGCGGGGAAGCGACACATGCAGGAAATAGGGCGCACAATCTTAGTGAATCGCGGCAGACCCGAATCCTTGTCGGACATTCCGGATCGGTGGTGTCAACGGGACGGGTAAGTAAATGTGCCCCCTTATTTTTTGTATTCCTTACTTTTTTTACTCCATACCAGAAATACACTATCATTTAAATATATTTCACAGAAACAAATTACGTGAACAATTGTCACACTTCAGTTTCCTAACAGTGAAAAGGATAGGATTATATTGCAATCCTGAGTATAATCTATAATCTAATAAAATTTTATATAAAAAATAATAATCACTAACTTTTGTCTTATAATGAATGAAAATTCACACCACATTCAGTCTCAATGGGGGACATTTATCAGGGCTTTGAAATAATTGCACTTTTGTCAGACTGTTTGCCGTTTTTGGGGTTTGCGCAGCTTTGACAGTTGTAACAGTTGTCTGCGCTGGGATTCTGGCTTGCAGTCGGATGATCTGACTGATTCGGACTGAGCACTGGATTTAAGATTAAAATTGTGTCGCAAGCCCTAGCACTTACATGTACCAAGAAGAAGAAGAAGGTGTACTCTGTTGGTCCTGTGCGGGGAAGCGACACATGCATTATCATCGGACAATGCACTTTGGGTGATCTCCGCTGACTGGGTAAGTAAATGTGCCCCAATGGAAAAATCGCCTTACCTGGAAAAAATCGTTTTAAAGTTTAGATATACTGCAAAAAAGAGTGGCCCTCTATCATTAAAAATTTGAAGATTACTTGCTTATATAAGTCCCCATTTCCTGCTGCTATCCTTAAATGTTAAAATGATGCTGTAGAATGTTTTACGGGACTATAAAATATTTAGTGTTAGTGGTCAGTCATAATGCCGTCCCTTTCACATTCTGATGCTCAGTGTTTAAATTTACGGGGCAGCGCATTAAAACAAATAGGGGCACATTTACTAAGGGCTTTGCGCCAGTTTTCTGTCTGACTTTGCACGTTGTTTCTAGTGTAAACTGCTTGCACAGGTATTTAAGAAGTGTCCGCGCCACTATTGTGTCGCGCGCAACTGTTTTGTGGAGCAGCTGCACTAGTCATCATGCGACACAAATTAGAGCGCACACCAATGCTCTGTCGGACCGTGTGCCACATTTAATATGCAAAGTCTGTTGCACGCTCTATGTTAAAGGTGCACCACAAACAATTTGGTGAACTCTGTCAGGCCAGTGCATTGAAGCTCCAGATTCATGATTTACGGCACACGTTCTTGGCGCACCGAGCATTATACACAGGCAGTGCACTTTTAGTGCAGTTTTCCCCATTCTTAGTAAATGTGCCCCATATTGTTCATCTATGAAGGTGCTACATGGGTTTCTATGCACCTAAACGTATCTATAGGGTCACTATTTGCGTGTAAATATGTATACAAGATTTTTGCCTCGGGACTGTAATGACACAATGTACTACCAGGATTAACATTTCCGGAACCCCCACTGAATATTCACATTGCGGTATGACTGCTATGTAGCCTTAATTGCAGATTTATATTCAAGCTCACAACCAAATGTAGAACTGACAATTTATATGTAATTCATTTATTCTCATTTTCAACCAGGCAGAGGTTCAATATGTTTTAATATTTTTGCTTTTAAGATTTTATATTTTTATATACCTGTAGTCTATACTAAAATAAAAAACACAAACTAGTTAAAATGAAACATTACATTCAGCGAATGAATGATCAGTTTTGCAGAATAGTTATTTGTACTAAAAATTTATACAAAACAACTAGGTTCTGCAGTTTTGTATAATAATATATCATACACAGGGTACATATACCCACTAAAACCAGAGAAATGTCGACTTTTATGTTATGTAGCATTGTAGGTTTTCTGTTTTTTCTCTGTAGTGTTGTTTATAGAAATATAATTCCTATAAAGTGTTTTTACTGCAGAAATAATAGAGCAGGTGATAATAATAAACGTCTTTAAGTAAATAATATACTATACTTTATAAAGTCATATAATTCATTCTCCTCTAGTGAGCAGTGTTTCTGAAGTACCATATGCAGCATATAAATAATTAAAGGAGGGTAAATCCTCCTTAAAGGGAACCCGTCACCACTATTTTCACAAATACAGGTAGTGACAGGTTCCTATAGAGCTCTAGTAACTATCTGACACCCTGCTTGTAGCTAAAAAATATTCCCCTGAGATTCCCATATATTGAACTTTATAGTTTTATCTCTTAACTAAGCATGGCTACATGGAGTCCAGCTGGGTGTGGCCTCCTCAGGCTGAATCCAGCAGCTTCTCTCCATCCCTATCTCTGTATGCTGCTGCAATATCATGTGACCAGGGTGACATCATCACAGGTCCTATAGCTTTTGTAGCATTAGGAACTGTACACTAAGCATATATGTCATGAAATCACAGCATATTTTATCACATGAAATCACAGCAGGCTGCATGGAGAGGAGTAGAAGTCCATTGAGGCTGCTGTGATTGTTTTATGTGGTCAGATATGTACATGGGGTAAAGTTCTCATATTAAGTAGCTCAAGGACCTTTGATGATGTCACCCTGGTCACATGACATTAGGCCACGCTCCCGTGGACTCGCTCCAAAGCTGCATAGATACCAGGCAAGATTATAACTCTGATTTTATGGGGATCTGAGGGGAACAATTTTTAGCTAAAAGCAGGAGGTCAGATAGTTACTGGAGCTCTATAGGAACCTGCCACTACCTGTATTTGTGAAAATAGTGGTGACGGGTTCCCTTTAAGGTTTGAAAAAGGTGTCCAACACCGAAACGTGTTGCCTCAATAAAGATCACCAACTTTTGAATTCTACCTTTGGAGTGCTGCTCGCTTTTTCCAATTTGTATATACGTATATATATATATATACATTATGAAGCAGAATGTTTCAGTATCACTTATATGAATACAGGTAGAAATTCTTCAATTTTATTCAAAGAAGCAATATCATTAATAGCATAAAAAATACATTTTCTCAGGACCAGGGAAGTTCTGTGTATTGAACATTTTTAAAGCCTTGTGCAAAAATCCAAATATGATTGCTGGATTTTTTTTCAATAGAGAACATAAGAATAATAGAAGAAAGGAAAGTCTTGCAGGAAGCAGAGTGAAAGCTACCAGATCCGCTGAAACCCAGCTGTGTTCCATACTCAATGTAACAAAACCAAATTAAATTCAGGCGGCTGACATACTTCCACCACAAGCTGCAGCATTAAAAGTATCATTTCTCAAATCCACTTTTATAATTGAATAAAGTGTTCAATTATTTAAAGCATTGAAAACTGGAATCCAAATTTAAACTGTGCCGGTTCACTCAGAAGTCCAGGGAATTCAATGAAAGATGCACAGTTACCCACAAAGTGCATTGGTGAAGTGAAAGCCAAATAGCGATGTGCTTTGCATGATACAGAAGCTTCAGAGACAAAAGTGCATGGAGCCGTTAAGGGATTTCAATTGTACGACAGAGGCCCATTAGATGCAGAGTTAATGCACTGTCTGTATACAGTATACCAGATAATATCCCTTAAGTAATGGAAATCTGTAATAAGTAGTAAAAGATCTGATATAGACAGATTCCTTCCATTAAAACCCAGCAATACTATTATAAATGTCGCTACTATGATAAATATCAGTTAACCCTTTAACATTGCGCGCCATACTAGCACTGTGTATCATGTTAAGGATGCAGGATGAGCCCTCTCCATATACCCATTACACAGCAGATCACTGCTATATTATACATCAGACACCCACCACTTACACCTACGATCTGTGCCTGCACCGTTCAAGGCTCTTAACCATTTAAATGCTGGTGGCAACTGCATGCTATCAAATTGGTTGGCATCATTGCTCCCCGTTACTCTTCGCATGGCCTGTCATAAAACAATCCAAATAAGACCCTGATAAAATGGTCAAGAATAAACATTAACAAAAAGAAAAAAAATTAAAAGCATAAAAAAAATCAAATCACCCCTCTTTCCCTAGAAACGAAATATGAATAAATAAACAAACATAATCATAAACATGTTAGGTTTCCTAGGATCCCAAAATCAAGATATAAATGCTATATACAGCCCCAATAATTAAGTATATGTATAGTGACCCCCATGAATTTTAATATGCATATTGACCACTACACAATGAATCATAAAATGTATAATGCCTCGTAATAAATTGTGGTTATTATAATTAATAGTATGAATCAAGCCCCCATAATTATGTAGCAATGCCCCAAGTATATTATAATATATACATAGTGCCTCCTTTAAAAAATCATAATCCATATTTCCCCCACTATGAATTATATTATGTAGAGCAGCCCAACTACCCTACAATGAATATTTACAAAGAGCTCCAGTGTACATTTTCATAAATATTGCACTCATTAGGAAATATCATACATTAAAAATGTCATGAGGAGCTTTATTTTACACTAATTCAATAATGCAGCAATGTATATCCAGTATGTTAATTTAATATGGGGGTGTGATTCATATACTATGTTTGTAACCATAATGTAATATATATCGGCCCCATAATGAATCATTACATCAATAGGCCCCTATCAGGATCAGAACAAAACTTTTCTGCTTTAGATCAATTAGGATTATCAAAATAATTTATATAATACTGTATATAATTATATGCTAAATGCCAGAATAATGAGAAAGAGAAAGTTATAAGGCATTTTATTACTGCAAAGTTTATATAGTATTTGGTACCATTGCCCTTAAAACGTTTTGGATCTCCTTCCACAGGTGTCTCACAATAGTCCGTAGCAATTTGGGTCCATTTATCCTGACAGAACTAGTGTAACTGAGTTTGTACCCGCCTTGCTCACACCTGCCTTTTGAGCTCTGCCCATGAATTTTTGATGATTTTGATGATTGATGACCACTCCAAAACATTGGGGAGATTCATTAAGGCTCACATTTATAATGTGAGTCTTCAAACTCCCTCCGCCGGTTGTCCGGCGCCCATATACATTGGCACTCAGCCTCTAAGTGAATATGGGACGTAAACTCCCCCAATTTTGATCTTTAGACCAAATCAGAGTTGGGTGCTCTAGTCTTTACCGGTTTTCTGGCAGAGACTATAGTAAATGTGACGGACTGGGCGTTCACGCCCCCCGCCCAATTGCTCCCCCTTGTCTCCAACACGACTTTACCATAGTGGTATGTGGATCAGAGAAACTCAGAATCTAGCGGGAAGAAGCCATAATGAATCTCCCCCATTGACTTTGGTATCATTTAGCCACCTTGCAAAAAGTTTGCCAGTATGCTTTGGGTCATTGTCCACTTGGATGACCCATTTACTCCCAAGCTGTAACTTCTTGATTAATGTCTTGAGATGTTGCTTCAGTATTGCCACATTATGTTCTTTCCTTTATAATGCCATCTATTTTGTGAAGTGCACAGTCCCTTCGGTGTTTCACTGTTGGGATGCTGTTCTCAGGCTTGCAAGCATCTTCCTTTTTCCTCCAAATGTAATGTTGGTCGTTATGGCCAAACAGTTCAATTTTAGTTTCATCAGATCTCTCCAAAAATGAACCTCTTCAGGACTGCTCCACTTAAATATATGTCAGTTTTTACTGTGACAGATCACAGAAAGGACGTTTATTTATGTCAAATGGCTATATCTTCTGAACCCTGGCATCTAGAAAGCATTGTGTATGAATGCTTAACAGAGCCAGTACACCCTTTAGGGAAATTTTTCACCAGGAGACCCCTTTTTGGAACCCCCCCTCCCCCGTCTTCCGTTCCCATAGCGCATTGTACATACACTGCTAAACATTTAATGAAAAATCGGTTTTACAGAACAAAAGATATCTCATATTTTACCTTTGAATTACATGTGCCGTGTGACTAGTCTAGTCACCCCATGGGCGGAGCTGAAGAGGAGTAGTTTACCCCGACCCTTAGGAAACCGCTTCTCCATGTGTGAAATTTTCAAATATATTACCGGCCCTCACCCGCCATTCTCCTTTATTCTTTCGTCCCCTGGCTCGCCCCCTGCACACGTAACCTACCCAAATCCCGCCCACTGTCCTGAATTCTCGCTGAACGCCAGGAATTCTTGCGCCTGCACGGTCAGCATGTCTCGTACTGTGTAACACAGCACATGTAATTCAAATAAATATATATAAGATATATTTTTTCTGTAAAACCAATTTTTCATACAAAAAATGTTTAGCAGTGTATGTGCAATGCTCTATGGGGACGGGGAGGGGAGGTGTGTTGCTAAAAAGGGGTCTCCTAGTGACAGGTTCCCTTTAAATTTGCACTAAAAAGTGTTTATGTACAGCTTTCTATTGCCGATTGTTCAGGAGATATGGGGGTTTGAAGTGTCTTTGACACTTTCACTTTTCAGTATTGCAAAAGTATATGCAACCTCTGCATCTGTAGCTGAACCTGAAAAAGGGCGATGAAATAATGCTGTACATATTTATAACATAGTTTGGTAAAAGTGACTACTTATTAAAAAACACTTTAATTTATTGTTCCCTGCCATAGATTGAAGTCTATGGGGTACTGGCCGTGGAGCCAGACCCAAATATAATTTGGGTGATTCGGGCGGTAAGGCGTTTGGTGGGGGCCCCTTTAAGGGTAAAGTGGTTGGGCCCCGGGCACGGAAATATTGATCAAGACAGATACTAGACATGCAGCTATTTAGAAAGTAAGCCAATTTACAAAAAACAGTAAATAAAATAATCTAATCTTAATTGAAATAATAGTCAAGTTGCTATCACCGTATCTCAAAGTATATGAAAATAGCAAGTGCATAGAAAAACAAGTCATCACATCTTTCCTTACTGCAGCCATTTCCTATCATAATTTATAAACACATCGCTTACCCCTGGTATCTTATGTGCCTTGAGTGCACTACGGACAGGAGAACTCCCCAAGGTGCTTTTCGGCGCTAGTCATTGTCTGGGGGAATGCAGGGCATGGTGGAAAATGCACTTTTATGCAAACCCCAATGAGGCCACATTTGTTAATTTGCCATTGATACTGTATTAGATTACAAATTACCAATTTACTACTCGCATTATAACACCGTTGTACACTATTCAGATGTGTTACTTTTTTGTAGCAGAGTTTGGATCATAAATTGTAAAATCCATAAATACAATGTCCAGTCTCACCCATTTATCAAATACTTACAGTCATTTGTGTCCAGAAGTCAAATCAAAATGTATATGTGTCAAATGCCGGGCAATTCATCATTTTTCTTCTGTGCTGCCACTTTACGTCTTCTTTCTGCCTTAATCTAACCTGGGAGATTAAAATCAATGTTTAGCTGGTCACATCTCATACAATGGTATTGATAAAAGATTGAGCAGCTTCAGTAGAATTTATAGAGAAACGTGTAACATAAAAATTATTCAGAATTCAGACAAGGCATTTTTAAAATCACAGGCTTATGCAACCCTTCAACAACTAAAACTGACATTTCTGATGACAGGTTTGCGTTAAAAGAATTATTATTAAAGGGGTATTCCGGGAATATGAACGTCTGATACAAAAACCCAAAATGCTATAAATAAATGAATATAACAAAACTCAATGTCATTAGTCACATAATGGAGCTTAAATAGTTTGATTCTATGATTCACAAAATGGTATGGCCTCTCCAAAGTAGGTGGAGTTATCACCAAGATGGCCGCCACTGGAAACTACAAGTCCCATGACCCTTTAATTCTCGGTAACTCCTCCTCCCTCTTATGTTCTGCCCCACTGATGATGTAACAGACTGCCCTGCTCTTTTGCCATAGTAAGAATAATTTGTCACCAAGACCGCCTCAACCGAATGGTTTGCTGTCTCCCTGATGCCAGGGTTCGGCATGTGGTGGAAAGGGTGGATAAATTACTGGGAGGGGCTAGGGATGACCCAGCTGTCGTGGTCCATGTTGGTACCAATGACAGAATAGATGATAGGTGGAGGAGCCTGAAGAATAATTTTAAAGAACTAGGTTCAAAGCTTAAGGAAAGGGCCTCCAAGGTTGTATTCTCCGGACAGAGCAGACAGCGGGAGCTCAGGGAGTTAAATGCATGGCTCAGATCTTGGTGTAGAGCAGAGGGATTTGGGTTCCTAGAGCACTGGGCTGACTTTTCATTGGGGTACAAGCTGTTTTCCGCAGATAACTTGCACCTAAATCGAAGGGGAGCTGCTGTGCTGGGGGAGAAGATCCTAGCAGGGGTGGCGGAGTATTTAAACTAGGATGGGGGAGGAGGAAAAGGAAGACACTAAACGGGTAGACAGGTCAGAGAGGGGGCAGGTTATGTTGGTGGGAGGTGAGGTGGGCGGTGTATAGGGGCTTAAGGCAGTGGATAAGGAGATCCACAAGTTGCAGAACGGTGGTGAGGATATATGTGCCAGTAACTAATGCTCGACCGAGCATCAAGCTCGGACGAGCATGTTCGCTCATCTCTAGTTTCTCAATATTTTTACGTTGTTGCGCTTCTGTGTCTGAAGCTTCTGTGTCCACATTTGATGCTCCTGATGAGCTGAAATTAACTTTTGGTTGTTTATAAGACTTACTAGAGTGCTTTTTTAAGATGGAACGGGGGGTATCCCACGGTTGATCTCTCCTCCCCCATTCATACACCTGGTTGTAGGTATAATCGAACGAGTCTCTTTTGAACTTCTTTTTCTTAGTTTCCATGATGGTTTTTTCCAAGTTGTCTGTTAGGATCTTAAGTTTGTTTTCTATTTCCTGAAAACTAGTCTCGTCCATCTCTGGTTTCAAATTTTGTTTTGCACTTGCAATATTATTTGATAATTCTTGTAATTTTTTATCTTCATATAGAATGATTAATTTCATCACAGGAACATGCTGATAAAATATTATTCCATGTAGTAACGAAGTCCTCCGAGTACACATATGTCGGTATTTTTTTTAAACGAAGTCCTCAAGGGATCATGTCTTTGCTGACATAATTATCCAAAGTTGTCCGGTCCCACCATATAATACATTCCTGTGTTACTAAATCTTCCAGACTCTTGATCATCTGTTTTACATCTGGTCTTTCGGAAGTTTGTAACACATCATCATTATTAAATACTTGTGCTAGAGATTAATCTAATATCACTGGCAGATTGAAGAGCACAGGTTGGGCGAAAGACCGAAATGAGAGAAATGCCATAGGGAGGTACAGCATTATGCAGATTGGATGAGGGTTATTATTTTAAAGTGAATACGGAAGGAGATAGGCAACCAGTGCAGTGATTGGCACAAACTGAAGGCATCCGTGTAGCAATTGGTCTGAAAGACGAGCCTGGCTGCTGCATTAAGAATAAATTGTAGAGGAGAGAGTTTAGTGAGTGGAAGACCGATTAGTAGGGAGTTATTCATTCTCAAGTACAATATTGTAAGTGCAGCAATTAGCATTATAGAAGTTTCAATTATCAGAAATGGTTGGATTCTGGAGATGTCTTTGAGATGCTTGCGGCAAGAGTGAGCAAGAGATTGAATATATGGTTAAAAGAGAGGTCAGAGTCCAGCACAACCCCAAGACAAACCGAGATGGAAAGGTCAGGGTTAAGTCGGTTAGTAGATGGTGGAAAGACAAGAAGTTCAGTCGTAGAAAGATTAAGAGAGAGGCCATGATGTTAGAGACAGCAGAAAGACATTCACTAGTGTTCTGGATTAAGGGAGGGGTGATGTTACATGCAGGAGTATATACCTGGTTGTTGTCAGCATAGAAATATTGGAAACCAATTCTTTTGATAGTTTGTCCAATGGGGGCAATATAGAGGAAGAAGAGAAGAGGACCCTGGACTGAGCCCTGAGGAACCCCAACACTGAGATGTAGATGAGTAGAGAAAGATCCAGAAAAGGAGAGACTGAAAGTGCCATCAGAGAGATAGGTAGAAAACCAAGAGAGTACAGTGTCCTACAGTGTTCCTGAGGAGGAGCTGGTGGTCCTCAGTATTGAACACTGCTGATAGATCCAGAAGAATTAGGAGCGAATAGTCACCTTTGGATTTAGCAGTGAGGAGATCATTGGAGAAAGAGCAGTTTCAGTAGAGTGCATAGAGTGGACGGGGTCAAGAAGGGAGTTAGCTGAGAGATAACGGGTTAGTCGAGGATAGAACAGGCGTTCCAGGAGTTTGGAGATGAAAGGGAGGTTAGAAACTGATCTGTAGTTAGTATCAATAATGATAACTAGTCTTTTCTTGAGGTCTGGAGGCAGCCGGGGCCCAGAATACCAGAGTGGCTGGCGGTTGTGGCCTAGGCATGCTGATGTCACGGTGCTTGGTATGGGGACCGGAGGGCTGTCCTACAGCCTGGCAGGTCTCCAGCAGGTGGTGTTTGCAAGAAATTAGATGAGGGAGAGACTGATGTACTGGTTCTCCCTGGGGCACCCCTTAATGTCCGTAGTATGAGTCCCTGGGTGGTGAATGGGGGAGGCCTTGATGTTACAGCCGTATTAGTGACCAGAAGGAGGCAACGTTGTGCAAAAATAACTTACAGTTCTTTATTTGAACAACAGCAGGCAACAAGCCAAACGATCTTGTACAGATATTTGATTATTGGATAGTCCGGATTACCGAAGAGTGAACCTCAGGAGTTTTTATCACCAGCCTGGTAGTAGCTGTGTCCAATGCTGGAAGCTGCAGCTTTAATCCTTGGAGGTAGCTCTGTGTGAGACACTGAAGGTGTATCTCACACTGTCTCTGGTCACTCAGTGTTGTAGAAGAGATGTCTGCTCTGGAAGAGAGCTAGACTTCAAGATCTGTGCTCCTGTCTCAGGAGCTGGGGCCTAAGAGCTCCTCATGTGGTGAGAGCGGGACCTAAAGAGCTGCTCATGAGGTGAGAGCTCAGCACTAAGAGCTGCTCCTCAGTCAGGAGCTGGGCCTCAAGAAGAGCTTGTCACTTCCTGTCCAGGAGTTTTTGTTACAGTCTGGTCAGATGGTCTCACTCTCCAATCACACTCCATTTACAAAGATGGAACATCATTGTATAAAAGTATTCAATAAGATTAACCCTTGCCTGTCCAGGCAGAAACTACCACTGCTATTTACCTCTAGATGTACCGAATGATACATGGGGTTATTCTCAAACAATCCTCTGCCTTGCACATTGGCAGGGGTGTTGCATATGTAAACTATGTTATGCAGGTGGCATTATATTGTAAGTGACTGTGGTATTTTCAGGGGCGCATTGTGTAAATGTGCTTGACAGAGGTGAAGACATCTGGCAGCAAATACAGTAGGGATGGCCGGGGGAAGTTGTGATGAAGTCCTCTTCCTGAAGGAGCATATCATATGACGTGTATGGATTCATCTGGTGAGAGCAAAGACACTAGACAGAAGCAAGGAGACAAATTTGTACTTCAAAAACTGGTGTGTCCTCCAGTCTGTATTAGCAGTTGCAGTCACAGGCTCAATATATACAGAAAAACAAAACAAAATACAAAAGACCTGCTTGACTGAGCACTAGCTGAAACCGTAGCTTTCCCTCTCTATATTATTTGTAATACAAAACAAACACATTGGCAATGTGCACCTCTAGGCTTGCTCCACTCAGCACAACCTCTAGCTCTGGTCAGAGAGAGGCCCTCCCATGGTGCAGACAGGTTAAACAGCCCAGGTCCAGGAGCAGGATAACAAGCTGCACTAAGGATGCCCCAGAAGCTGGATTAATCATCAATGGGCAACCCTTACCATGCATAGGTGAAAAACCTAGCTGTAACATACAATCCATTGATATCCTTATACCTGTAAGGTACTAGATGCCACTAATGTCTGTGTCATTGATTTGACCATTAGTATGTGAGACAGTGTTAGTGTAGTGTCAGTTATTACTAATGTTGTCAGCATTTTCTGATCAGGTTGTGAACACTTTTCAACAAAATTTAATTGAAGTAAAACAGAATGGTGCCCTACAATAGGTCACGGCAAAACACATACCTCTTGCAGGGGGAATTCAAAGAGTTTGGTTTGATACAAAGCCAAAAAGGGATAAAACGGAATGGTGGAGGTCACAGGGGGGTTGGAAACCTGGAAATGGGATTAGTACAAGATCAGTATAGTTGTATATGTGTCAGCATAGATAACCGGAGTAGCCGTGTATACACATATGCCATGTGGGATTACTAAAGTTATTAGGGGGATAGAGCTAAAGCCCTCTAAAGGGTTGATGAACCTTGTGCTGTGAGGTGTGAGCACTTTTTAAAGAGTTTTTTGTGATTTGTGAATTCAGTGGAAGGAATATAACAAGGGATCAGGGTGCTAGGGGTATGGGGGGCTGTATATCTATCTGTTATCTATCTATCTATCTATCCATCCAGAATGCATCTCATATCCATCTGTTTATCTATATATCTCCTATTGATAATGTATCTCCTATCTATCTGTCTATCTATAAAAAATAGCAGCACTCTTCTCCAGATATAAGGTGAAATACTCTGTGAACTGTATACCAATCTGTGATGTTATGGCTTAGTAACCTCTTTCATGCTTGAAACATTGGCACTTGCTTATTCCACCTGTGACCTGGACTGATTCGCTTCTAATTTTTCTACATTTATTTCTGGAGAGCTTTGCTTGCCTAGCCCTAAGGTAGCGTGCACCCACATATCATCATCATTTATCTCCTATCTGCTATGAAAGTCTCCCTAAATCCCAGGAGTACCTCATCATATTACCGCTTGGAAACTGCAAAGTGTTATTATTGTGCAGGGCTAAATCGAACAGAGGTGTTATTTCTACTATTATTTGATTCCTGCTCCTTTGCCTCATCTTTGTTACACAGCTCCTTCTCTGCCCTGTGATTCTAGTATTATTATTAGTAGTGACAAACCAGGCTTGATGTAATAATAATAAATAATAATTATTCTTTATTTATATAGCGCACACAGATTATGCAGCGCTGCACAAAGCATTTCAAATTGGTCCCTGTCCCCATGGGGCTCACAATCTAAACAACCTAACAGTATGCTTTTTGGAGTGTGGGAAGAGACTGGAGTACCCTGAGGAAACCCACGCAAACACGGAGAGAACATACAAACTCTTGTTGACCTGGGTGGGATTCAAACCCAGGACTCCAGTGCTGCAAGGCAGAAGTAGCTTGATCTTCAACTTGTAAGAGGACATCTGCCAATCCCAGCCTGTACATATCCTGTGAACTTTGCTCTAGTTTGCAAACTGTTAATTCACTGAGATGGATAGAATCTCCCTGCACTCACCTTTCTGCCCTGTCAGGGTGTCCAATAATTTTCTAGATTGGGACATCTCATAAAAGGTTTGCTGACTAGTACATCCTTGCTTGCTATAGTATATATTAAGCTAGCTGGTATTTCTTCTTCACTTAAATATTCTTTGCCCCTTTACCTGTTTTCTGACTATCCATTTGCCAAGTGATATTTCACTGCATTTGTCCTCTTGGTTCTGACTCACATCTTGTCGACTTTTTCAAGTTTAGTTTCGTCTTTGTGTTTGCATTTTAGCATAGAAAGAGAACAATTGATCAGTTGTTATGTACTGGTTAGGGTAGGCTGAGCAATTAGGTAGGGGCAGCTGGGATGGGTTTTAGTTTTAGGGCTCACTGTTCTTGTTAGTCCTTTCTGTCAATTCGGACTTTCCCTAAACTAACATAACAGACTATTTGTAGAATTTGAAAATTTTAGGTTTTAAACAGAGGAGGAAATGTCCTAAAATGTATTATAAATGGTAAGCAAAATAAATTTGACTGTAGATTTTTTTCTCAGCAGGGTTCCAATCATCCAGACATTTCACAAAAACATGTAACCATTTGCTTTGAGAAAAGTAGGATTTCAATAAACATAACAGATTAACGATGGGCAATGAAAAAAACAATAGTGATGTATTCCAATAATTCATATGAGCTCAAATTCATCCCATTACCATTCTGTATAATCAAACGTCAACCAACTGTAATGAGTGAAATGGAATGCTTGTGCTAGAAACAGCCATTTGCATTCATTTAAGTCAGTGCAGAACCACAGTGTACATTTGATTGACAGAAAGCAGATGTGATGAATATAGAACTTTGTGTGGATTATAATGAAACACATTTTTATTATTACTAGCAGACTGGCTATGGTGCATTACATATGCAAGCTCTTAAATGTTTGACATCCCAACAAAGATCTACTTTGGACAACTGATAAGTGCATTAAATGGGCACTGGCAAGAGGTATTGAAATTAGGCTTAAATTGGTATAAAGAACCATAGCTGTAACAAGTAGAGCATTGATGAATGGCATAAGTTAGTGTCCTTCATCCTCCATTAAATCTCCTACATCAACTTCAGCTTTATACTTGTCTCCATGTTCATAATTGTCAGCTGCATGGCTGGGTAATTATCAGCTACTCACTGTAGTGCGCCGCTTCGATTGTGCCGATACGGCATTTTAACAATCAATTACTGGGTACAAAAAAATGCTCCAAACGGGACTGGGAAAACACAAGAGATTATGGCAACCTGTATCCTAAATATTAATAGTGTCTAGAAATATCACTTTTACACTATTTTAAGTATTCATAATAAGAATAAGATCATATTTACTTATGGTTTATGGTGGTTATACCACTAATTATTGCAGTCATTTTGATGTACATATACACGTTTGCAAGTAGGTTATAATTACCATCTTATGGGACGCTTTATGAAAAGAGAAAAAGAGAAAAAGAAAACTCAAATCACAAAAGGACATTCTAAGATAATACATTTCCATGCCAAAGAAATAGGTCACTCCCTATGTGTAGAGCCAGCAGTTGTGAAATACCATTTATATAGCAACCCTATGCATCAGTTCTATACTCATGGGGTATTCATAATGATACAGTCGACTGCTGATACAGAATTCCCACCTACACACAGTCTGTGTCAGTACTAGCTTGTGTCATGCTCTAAATGCCCAGTGGGTAAAGCAATGACTCTCACAACCGCTATAAACAGAAAATTGCATTTCAGAGAAATCAGGTCTCCAGAAAGGAAATAGGCTATTCATGTATTACCCTCAAGGAGTCATTTAAATCTCTCCCTGACACTTTCTAATTTTAATGTGCATGGAAAAAAAAAATCAGGCATTTCTTTTTCCCTTAGTCCCACTTTGTGTAGATAGTTTGGGGGCTAATTAACCAAATACTTTTGGGCTTATAAAATAGATATTGAGTTTGCTGGAAAATTTCTTGAAGTGGAATAAGTATTGTCAGTGACTATATCGTTGTTTACACAAACAGTAGCTTCTGTAAATACAGTATGATCATATGATCCTGTGGTGTATGTGGTAGCTGCCAGAAGTTCCCAATGAATTATTAGACATTCATAAGCTGACATGGCAAGAATAGGCAGTGCACTCAGAATGGGATGAATTCTCTTCTCTCCACCTCCCTTCCTGCTGTTAGTGCTATGCTGGCAGCATGGAAGGAGCCAAGTAAGGAGCCAAACATGCACTTAATGCTTTAGATGCCAAAGTCATAGAGACTTCAGAATCTAAAGTATCTCTGCCCAGGATGATTGTGGTGGTGGTTCATCTATAATGGGCTGGGGGTCTAATGATGACTTGGTCTGGTTTTAAATATGCCTGTGACACCCTCAGACTTCAAAATAAAACCAATAAGTTATATTAATTAAAAAGTAAATGTTAAAAGATTTTGTGTGACATCTACCCCGTGCAAAATATGGGAACAAGAATCTGGCATGCAGATTCAGTAAAATGCTCCGAAAACAGATACATTTTCTAAAAATATCATCAGCATATTTCCAGGATTCATTTCTAGACAAAAACAAGGATCATCCAACGGCTATGATGACCAAAAATGAAAAAACGAAATCTGTAAAAATAACAAAGAGCTTATACTTACCTTGTCCGGCACCACCCATTACTGCTAGACCTCTGTTTGCTTACATAGTCTGGTGCTCCCATACCGACCTCTGCCGCTCCTGCTACACACTAAAATGAATCCAGTAGCAGGTCAATATAAACAAACATTCCTGGACAACCCCTTTACATGCCGCTGCAGGAGCCTTTCATTAAGTTTATAGGTGAAAACATGAAGACAGGTTCGCTTTAATGTATAGATTTCAGGAGTACCCATGGCAAATATACTATTTTAATTAACCTTTTTGTATCTGAAATTACTTAATTAACTTATTAACTCATGTATAGACATATAAAACCCTTTAACAAGCAATAAATACAAAAATACAAATACAAAATTGCATAGTTTCAGAAGGTAGAACTTAAATAGAGCACCATAGCCAAGATCATACATAAATACAGTACCAGAGCCAAGATCATACCATACATACTGCCTCATAGCAAAGTTCTATACATACATGTATGTTCACAAATGCCAGAAGTATCACAGGCAAAATGGGTGAGCTTGAGGCTCTGGTATTAGAGGAACAGTTAGATGTTGGTGTAGCGGAGACATGGCTCGAGGCATCACATGATTGGGTTGTTAATATTCAAGGTTTTACACTCTTTCAGAAAGACAGGGCAAATAGGTGGTGGTGTATGTGTTAGGATTGGGTAACACAAAAGACAGGGGATAGTGTGCCCTGAGCTTGCCCCAACCTCTGTCCCTTCCTATAGCCCCCCCACGCTAAACCGTGGGGCGACTACTTGAAGACTCGAAATACACTGCTAAGTGTGGGAAGGGAAAACACAAACAGACTGACAAACATAAAACACAAAAGAATGGTTAACTAGCCGGAGTCACAACGAGAGGGTACGTCAATAGCAAAATCAGTAGGCAAAGAGTCAATGTCAAAAACGAGCCGAGGTCAACAACGATACAGATACAGATACAGATACAGAGCAAGTCAAACCTAATGCTGAGCGAGTGGAGAAGGGATTTCAAACACTGGCACAGGTGACTAGTGAGGCTGCAATTTAGGCAGCCAGAACCCCACCTCCAGAACCTGATAGGAGCTGGACAACTACTGAGAATTAACCCCTCATGGTGCAGAATAACCAAGCACAATAGCAGGCACCATGCAGAGGTACCACAAGTCAGCAGTTCAGAACACAACTCCTAGACAGCGCGAGATCTTAGCAGCCGCTGCCCGGGACGAGAGGAGGAGTTAGCGCGGTTGGAGAATACTGCTAGCACCACCAGAAGAACCAGAAGTACCAGCATTCTCTCCAGCGAACCTGACAGTATGTCTGTATTTCAGAAGAGACTTAAAAGCGATTGTGAATGAGTCAGTGGTCTCAGAAGAGTGTGAGGAGGCTGAAACTTTGTGGGTTGAAATTCAAAGCCAAGAGAGCTTTGAGAAAATTATTTTTGGTGTAATTTATAGACCTCCTAACATCTCTGAGGAAATAGAGGGTCACCTATATAAACAAATGGAGCGGGCTGCACAGGAGGGGACCGTCGTGATAATGGGAGACTTTAACTTTCCAAATATATATTGGGGTCAGGGCTCTTCTTCATCTGTGATGGGGAGACAATTTATCAACTTTCTGCAGGATAATTTTATGGAGCAACTTGTAGAAGATCCCACGAGAGGTGATGCATTGTTGGACCTTGTGATTTCTAACAATGCAGAGAGTGTCCAAAATGTCGATCATATCATAATTATTTTCCTCTTAAACTGTAAAAAACTGTAACAAACTGGGAAAATCGAAAACATTGAATTTTAAGAAAGCTAATTTCCAGAGTTTCAGGGCTGCACTACAGGATATAGACTGGGATCAGATACTGTCAAATGATGATTCTAATGTTCAATGAGATAAAGTCAAATCTATCCTGGGTCATTATACTTCTAAATTTATTCCAATAGGTAACAAGTATAGACGGGCTAGATTACACCCTGCGTGGCTTACAGCTACAGTTAAAAGGGCAATTAATGATAAAAAGAGGGCATTCGAAAAATATAAATCTGAGAGGTCACCTGAGGCTTTCAATACTTACAAAACACTGACCAAAATCTGTAAGAAGGAAATAAAATCAACCAAAATACAAAATGAAAGACAGGTGGCAAAAGATAGCAAAACAAATCCTAAGAAATGTTTTAAGTATATCAATGCAAAAAAAATGGGTCCGAGCTGGTTGGACCCCTTTATTCTGAAAATGGGGCATTGGTGACTGGAGATCAAGAGAAGGCGGAGATACTCAATGGTTTTTTTTAGCTCGGTTTATGCGAAAGAAGAAAGAACTTCTGACGTGGGTGGTGCCAGTTCGGGTCATGCACCCTGTAATATACTAGACTGGCTTAATGTAGACATGATCCAATCTAAGCTCAATAAAATCAACATGTTCAAGGCTCCTGGATCAGATGGATTACACCCCAGTGTTCTTAAAGAACTCAGTTCTGTTATTGCAGTACCAGTGTCTAAAATCTTCATAGATTCCATAATGACTGGTACAGTGCCAAGTGACTGGCGCAAGGTGAATGTTGTGCCAATATTTAAAAAAGGCTCTAAAACTTTGCCAGGCTATTTGATGAGGTGAGAAGATGCCTGGATGGAGGAGCTTCTGTGGATATTGTATTCTTGGACTTTGCAAAGGCATTTGTCACTGTCCCTCATAGACACCTGGGGGTATAATAAGGTTTATTGTTTTTGGCAGGAATTATTTGCAATTGGATTGAAAACTGCCTGAAGGATCTTATCCAGAGAGTTGTGGTCAATGATTCCTGCTCAGAATTGTCACCATTTATAAGTGGTGTACCTCAGGGTTCTGTGCTTGGCCCACTATTATTTAATATATTTATTAATGATATAGAGGTAAGAATTAATAGCACTGTGTCTATGTTTGCAAATGATACCAAACTGTGTAGTGTAATACAATCTATGGAGGTGGTCATAGGCTGCAGGGTGACTTGGACAAACTGAGTGTTTGGTCATCCACTTGGCAAATAAGGTTCAATGTGGATACATGTACGGTTTTGCACCTGGGGGCTAATAATTCACAGGCAACATATGTCCTTAGGGGAGTAAATCTGGGAGAGCTCCTTCTTGAGAAGGACCTGGGCGTACTAGTACATCATAAATAATTAAATGCAATGCAATGTCAATCAGCTGCCTCCAAAGTTAGCAGGATCTTGTATGTATCAAAAGTGGGATAGGGATGGAATATTACCACTGTACAAGGCATTGGTTCGGCCTCACCTGGAATATGCTATCTAGTTCTGGGGTCCATAAAAAGGATGCCCTGGAGCTGGAAAGGGTTAAACAAAAAGCCACAAAAATGATAGGGGTATGGAGGGTCTCAGGTTTAGGAAAGATTAAAACAAACAGATTTATTTTGTCTGGAAAAGAGATGACTATGAGGTGACATGATTAATAATATAGATATATGAATGATCCATACAAAAAATTTGGCAGTAAATTGTTCCAGATTAAATCAAATTAAATCTCCCCCCTGGAGAAATCACCAGAGGCGACAGGGCTTTTTTACTACGAGAACTGTCAATCTGTGGAATAGCCTGCCTCAGGCGCTGGTCACAGCAGGGACAGCCGAGAGCTTCAAGAAGGGTCTAGATTAGAGATGAGCGAGCACTAAAATGCTCGGGTACTCGTTATTCGAGACGAACTTTTCCCGATATAAGTAAATTTACATATTAGGGGAATAAAGTTTAGTAAAAGTTAGCAGGGACGTGAGGATTAGCTCTAAAAAGAGCTATCCTCATGTCCCTTACATCCACCTACCACCCGATGTACCTTTATAGGTAGAATCGTGGTGGTAGGTTCCCTTTAATAGGTGTTTTAGCTCCGTTTATACGATAGGAGCAAGAAGTTCTGATGTGGGCGATGCCAGTGCGGGTCATGCACCCTGTAAAATACTAGACTGGCTGAATGTAGACATGATCCAATCTAAGCTCAATAAAATCAATATGTACAAGGCTCCTGGACCAGATGGGTTACACCCCAGAGTTCTCAAAGAACTCAGTTCTGTTATTGCTGTACCACTGTCTAAAATCTTCACGGATTCCGTAATGTCTGTTGCGGTGCCAAGTGACTGGCGCAAGGCAAATGTGGTGACAATATATAAGAAGGGCTCTAGAACTTCGCCAGGCAATTACAGGCCTGTAAGATTAACTTCCATTGTGGGGAAATTATTGGAAGTGTTAGTAAAAGACTATATACTGGAGTATGTGACATCAAATAGTAAAATAAGTGACAGCCAGCATGAGTTTACTAAGCATAGAAGTTGTCAGACTAACCTGATCTGCTACTGTGAAGAGGTGAGCAGATGCTTGGACAGATGAGCAGCTGCGGATATTATTTTCTTGGACTTTGCAAAGGCATTTGACACTGTACCTCATAGACGCCTGATGGGTAAAATTAGGGCTATTGGTTTGGCAGAAATAATTTGCAATTGGATTGAAAACTGGCTGAAGGATCGTATCCAGAGAGTTGTGGTCAGTGATTCCTACTCGAAATGGTCACCAGTTATGAGTGGTGTACCCGAGGGTTCTGTGCTTTGCCCACTACTAATTGGTTTTACAGAAAAAAGATATGTTACTATCTGACACCTGTCTTGTAGCCCTAAAAAATATTCCCCGAGATCCCATATATTGAACTTTTATTTTTTATCTCTAACTAAGCATGGCTACAGCGAGTCCATGGGTGGCCTCCTCGGCTGAATCCAGCAGCTTCTCCATCCAATCCCTATCTCTGTATGCGGCTGCCATATCATGTGACCAGGGTGACATCATCACAGGTCCTATAGCTTTTGTAGGCATTAGGAACTGTACCTAAGCATATATGTCATGAAATCACAGCATATTTATCACATGAAATCACAGGCTGCATGGAAGGAGTAGAAGTCCATTGAGGCTGCGTGATTGTTTTATGTGGTCAGATATGTACATGGGGTAAGTTTTCATATTAGTAGCTCAAGGACCTTTATGATTCACCTGGTCCCATGACATTAGGCCACGCCCCCCCGTGGACTCGCTCCAAGCTGCATAGATACCAGCAGATTAAAACTCTGATTTATGGGGATCTGAGGGGAACAATTTTTAGCTAAAAGCAGGAGGTCAGATAGTTACTCAATCTATAGGAACCTCCACACCTGTATTTGTGAAAATAGTGTGACGGGTTCCCTTTAAGGTTTGAAAAAGGTGTCCTAACACCGAAACGTGTTGCCTCAATAAAGATCACCAACTTTTGATTCTACCTTTGGAGTGCTGCTCGCTTTTCCAATTTGTATATACGTTAATATATTAATACATTAAATTGAAGCAGAATGTTTCAGTATCACTATATGAATACAGGTAGAATTCTTCAATTTTATTCCAAGAAGCAATATCATTAATAGCATAAAAAATACATTTTCTCAGGACCAGGGAAGTTCTTGTATTGAACATTTTTTTTAAAGCCTTGTGCAACAAATCCAATATATGATTGCTGGATTTTTTTTCAATATGAGAACAATAAGATATAAAGAAAGGAAGTCTTGCAGGAAGCAAGTGAAAGCTACCAGAATCCGCTGAAACCCAGCTGTGTTTCCATACTCAATGTAACAAAACCAAATTAAATTCAGGCGGCTGACAATACTTCCACCACAAGTCTGCAGCATTAAAAGTATCATTTCTCAATCCACTTTTATAATTGAATAAGTGTTCAATTATTTAAAGCATTGAAACCTGGAATCCAAATTAAAACTGTGCCGTTCACTCAGAAGTCCAGGAATTCAATGAAAGATGCACAGTTACCCCAAAGTGCATTGGTGAAGTGAAAGCCAATAGCGATGTGCTTGCATGATACAGAAGCTTCAGAGACAAAAGTGCATGGAGCCGTTAGGGATGTTCAATTGTACACAGGAGGCCCATTAGATGCAGAGTTATGCACTGTCTGTATACAGTATACCAGATATACCCTTAAGTAATGGAATCTGTAATAATTAGTAAAAGATCTGAACTAGACAGATTCCTTCCATTAAAACCCGCAATATTATTATAAATGTCGCTACTATGATAAATATCAGTTAACCCTTTAACATGCGCGCCATACTAGCATCTGTGTATCATGTTAAGGATGCGGATGAGCCCTCTCCATATACCCTTACCCAGCAGATCACTGCTTTTATCATCATACACCCACCACTTACACCCACGATCTGTGCCTGCACCGTTCAGCTCTTAACCATTTAATGCTGTGGCACTGCATGCTATCAAATTGGTTGCATCATTGCCTCCCCGTACTCTTCGCATGCTGTCATAAAACAATCCAAATAAGACCCTGATAAAATGGCCAGATAAACATTAACAAACAAAAAAAAATTAAAACATTAACAAAAATCATAATCACCCCTCTTTCCCTAGAACGAAATATGAATAAACAAACAACATAATCATAAACTGTAGGTTTCCTAGGATCAAAATCAAGATATAAATGCTATATACACCCCCAATAATGTAAGTATATGTATAGTGACCCCATGAATTTTAATATGCATATGCCACTACACAATAGAATCATAACATGTATAATGCCGTAATAAATTGTGGTTATTATAATTATAGTATGAATCAAGCCCCATAATTATGTAGCAATGCCACCAGTATATTATAATATATACATAGTGCCTCCGTTAAAAAATCATAATCCATATTTCCCCACTATGAATTATTTATGTAGAGCAGCCCACTACCCCCAATGAATATTTACAAGAGCTCCAGTGTACATTTTCAAAATATTGCACTCATTAGGAAATATCATACATAAAATGTCATGAGAGCTTTATTTTACACTAATTCAATAAAGCAGCAATGATATCCAGTATGTTAATTTAATGTGGGGGTGATGATATACTATGTTTGTTACCATAATGTAATATATATCCGCCCATAATGAATCATTACAATCATAGGCCCTATCAGGATCACGACAAAACTTTTTGCTTTAGATCAATTAGGATTATCAAATAATTTATATAATACTGTATATATTATATGCTAAATGCCAGAATAATGAGAAGAGAAAGTAAAGCATTTTATTACTGCAAAGTTTTTATAGTATTTGGTACCATTGCCCTTAAAACGTTTTGGATCTCTTCCACAGGTGTCTCACAATAGTCCGTAGCAATTTGGTCCATTTATCCTGACAGAACTGTGTAACTGAGTTTGTACCCGCCTTGCTCACACCTGCCTTTTGAGCTCTGCCCATGAATTTTTGATGATTTTGATGATTGATACACTCCAAAACATTGGGGAGATTCATTAAGGCTCTACATTTATAATGTGAGTCTTCAAACTCTTCCGCCGGTTGTTCCGCGCCCATATACATTAGGGCCTCAGCCTCTAAGTGAATATGGGACGTAAACTCCCCAATTTCTGATCTTTAGACCAAATCAGAGTTGGGTGCTCTAGTCTTTACGGTTTTCTGGCAGAGACTATAGTAAATGTGACGACTGGGCGTTCACGCCCCCCGCCCATGCTTCCCCCTGTCTCCAACGACTTTACCATAGTGGTATGTGGAGTAGAGAAACTCAGAATCTAGCGGAGAGAACCATAATGAATCTCCCCCATTGACTTGTAGCATTTAGCCACCTTGCAAAAAGTTTGCCAGTATGCTTTGGGTGTCATTGTCCACTTGGATGACCCAATTTACTCCCAAGCTGTAACTTCTGATTATGTCTTGAGATGTTGCTTCAGTATTGCCACATTATTGTTCTTCCTTATAATGCCATCTATTTGTGAAGTGCAACAGTCCCTTTCGGTGTTTCACTGTTTGGATGCTGTTCTCAGGCTTGCAAGCATCTTCCTTTTTCCCTCCAAATGTAATGTTGGTCGTTATGGCCAAACAGTTCAATTTTAGTTTCATCAGATCTCTCAAAAATGAACCTCTTCAGGACTGCTCCACTTAAATATGTCAGTTTTTACTGGACAGATCACAGAAAGGACGTTTATTTTGTGAAATGGCTATATCTTCTGAACCCGGCATCTAAAAGCATTGTGTATGAATGTCAACAGAGCCGTACACCCTTTAGGGAAATTTTCACCAGGAGACCCCTTTTTGGAAGACCCCGCCCCCCTGTTTCCGTCCCATAGCGCATTGTACATACACTGTAAACTTTATTGAAAAATCGGTTTTACAGAACAAAAGATATCTCATATTTTACCTTTGAATTACAGTTGCCGGTGACTAGTCTAGTCAACCCCATGGGCGGAGCTGAAGAGAGTAGTTTACCCCGACCCCTTAGGAAACCCGCTTCTCCATGTGTGAAATTTTCAAATATATTACCGCCCTCACCCGCCATTCTCCTTTATTCTTTCGTCCCCTGGCTCGCCCCCTGCACACGAACCTACCCAAATCCCGCCCCACTGTCCTGAATTCTCGCTGAACGCCAGGAATCTTCCGCCTGCACGGTCAGCATGTCTCGTATGTGTAACACCGCACATGTAATTCAAAAAATAATATAGAGATATTTTTGTTCTGATTAAACCAATTTTTTCATACAAAAATGTTTAGCAGTGTATTGCAATGCTCTATGGGGACGGGGGGGGGGTGTTGCTAAAAGGGTCTCCCTAGTGACAGGTTCCCTTTAAATTTGCACTAAAAATGTTATGTCACACTTTCTATTGCCGATTGTCAGGAGATATGGGAGTTTGAAGTGTCTTTGACACTTTCACCTTTTTCATATTGCAAAAGATAATGCAACCTCTGCATCTGTAGCTGAACCTGAAAAAGGGCGATGAAATAATGCTGTACATATTATAACATAGTTTGGTACAGTGACTACTTTAAACACTTTATTTTGTTCCCTGCCATAAGATTGAAGTCTATGGGTACTGGGCCGTGGAGCCAGACCCAAATATACTTTGGGATTCGGGCGGTAGCGTTGGTGGGGGCCCCTTTAAGGGTAAAGTGGTTGGGCCCCGGGCACGGAAATATTGATCAAGACAGATACTAGACATCAGCTATTTAGAAAGTAAGCCAATTTACACAAAACAGTAATAAAATAATCTAATCTTATTGAAATAATAGTCAAGTTGCTATCACCGTACTCAAGTATATAAATATAAGCTAGTGCATAGAAAAACAAGTCATCACATCTTTCCTTCTGCAGCCATTTCCTATCATAATTTATAAACACTCGCTTACCCCTGGTATCTTATGTGCCTTGAGTGCACCACGGACAGAAACTCCCCAAGGTGCTTTTCGGCGCTAGTCATGTCTGGGGGATGCAGGGCATGGTGGAAAATGCACTTTTTATGCAAACCCCAATGAGGCCACATTTGTTAATTTGCCATTGATACTGTATTAGATTACAATATACCATTACTACTCGCATTATAACACACCTGTTGTACACTATTCAGATGTGTTACTTTTTTGTAGCAGAGTTTGGATCATAAATTGTAAAATCCATAATACAATGTCCAGTCTCACCCATTTATCAAATACTTACAGTCATTTGTGTCCAAGTCAAATCAAATGTATATGTGTCAAATGCGGGCAATTCCATCATTTTTCTTCTGTGCTGCCACTTTACGTCTTCTTTCTGCCTTAATCTAACTGGGAGATTAAAATCATGTTTAGCTGGTCACATCTCATACAATGGTATTGATAAAAGATTGAGCGCTTCATAGTAATTTATAGAGAAACGTGGTAACATAAAATTATTCAATTCAGACAAGGCATTTTTAAAATCACAGGCTTATGCAACCCTTCAACAACTAAAACTGACATTTCTGATGACAGTTTGCGTTAAAGAATAATTATTAAAGGGTATTCCGGGAATATGAACCTGATACAAAACCCAAATGCATAATAAATGAATATAACAAAACTCAATGTCTTAGTCACATATGAGCTTAATAGTTTGATTCTATGATTCACAAAATGGTATGGCCTCTCCAAAGTAGGTGGAGTTATCACCAAGATGGCCGCCACTGGAAACTACAGTCCCATGACCCTTTAATTCTCGGTAACTCCTCCTCCCTCTTATGTTCTGCCCCCACTGATGATTGTAACAGACTGCCCTGCTCTTTTGCCATAGTAAGAAATATTTTGTCACCAAGACCGCCCAACCGAATGGTTTGCTGTCTCCCTGATGCCAGTTCGGCATGTGGGTGGAAAGTTGGATAAATACTGGGAGGGGCTGGGATGAACCCAGCTGTCGTGGTCCATGTTGGTACCAATACAGAATAGATTGATAGGTGGAGGAGCCTGAAAATAATTTTAAAGAACTAGGTTCAAAGCTTAAGGAAGGCCTCCAAGGTTTATTCTCCGGCAGAGCAGACAGCGGGGAGCTCAGGGAGTTAAATGCATGGCTCAGATCTCTGGTGTAGAGCAGAGGGATTTGGGTTCCTAGAGCACTGGGCGGACTTTTCATTGGGGTACAAGCTGTTTTCCGCAGATAACTTGCACCTAAATCGAAGGGGAGCTGCTGTGCTGGGGAGAAGATCCTCAGCAGGGGTGGCGGAGTTATTTAAACTAGGATGGGGGTGAGGAGAAAAGGAAGACACTAAACGGGTAGACAGGTCAGAGGGGGGCAGTTATGTTGGTGGGAGGTGAGGTGGGCGGTGTATAGGGGCTAAGGCAGTGGATAAGGAGATCCACAAGTTGCAGAACGGTGGTGAGGATATATGTGCCAGTAAATTACTTTAAATCAGATAAATACTGTGAAAATTAAAGTGTATGTTCACAAATGCCAGAAGTATCACAGGCAAAATGGGTGCGCTTGAGGCTCTGGTATTAGAGGAACAGTTAGATGTTGGTGTAGCAGAGACATGACTCATGCATCGCATGCTTGGCGGTTTATTCAGGGTTTTACACCTTTCGGAAAACAGGGCAAATAGGAGGGGAGGTGGTGTATGTCTGTATGTCGAAAGACTTAAAAGCGATTGTGAATGAGTCAGTGGTCTCAGAAAGTATGAGGAGGCTGAAACTTTGTGGTTGAAATTCAAACCAAGAAGCTTTTGAAAAATTATTTTTGGTGTAATTTATAGAGCCCCTAACATATCTCTGAGGAAATAGAGGGTCACCTATATAAACAGATGGAGGCTGCACAGGGGGGACCGTTGATAATGGGAGACTTTAACTTTCCAAATATTCACTGGGTCAGGGCTTCTTCATCTGTGAAGGGGAGACATTTATCAACTTTTCTGCAGGATAATTTTGGTGCAGCTTAACCCTTAAGGACCAGGCCCTTTTCGTTTTTTTGCGGCTTTTATTTCACTCCCACCTTCAAAAATCTATAACTTTTTTATTTTCGTGTACAGAGAGCTATGTGATGGCTTATTTTCTGGTACAAATTGCATTCGTAGTGATGGTATTACAATCTTCCATGCCGTGTACTGGGAAGCGGGAAAAATATTCTAAATGCAGTGAAAATGATGAAAAAACACATTTGCGCCATTTTCTTGTGGGCTTGTTTTTACAGCTTCACTGTGCGCCCCAAATGAAGGTCTATTCATTCATTGGGTAAATACGATCACGGGGATACCAAATTTGTATAGGTTTTATAATGTTTTTCATACATTTACAAAAATTAAAACCTCCTGTACAGAAAAAAAATTCTTCATTTGCCGTTCTTCTTGCTCAATACTTTTTCATACTTTGGTGTATGGAGTGTGAGTGGTGTCATTTTTTGCACTTTGATGACGTTTCAATGCTTCTATTTTTAGGACTGTGCGACCTTTTGATCATTTTTATAGAATTTTTCTATTTTTCAAAATGGCAAAAAAAATGCCATTTGCGACTTCGGGCCCTATTTCCGCTACGGGGTTTAAACGGAGTGAAAAACGGTTATTTATTTTGATGATCGGGCATTTCGGACGCGGCGATACCTAAAGTGTTATGATTTTTACGGTTTATTTATATTATATCATTCTAGGGAAAGGGGGGTGATTTGAATTTTATGTTTTTTTAATATATTTTTTTTTTTTACTTTTTTTATTATTTTTTTTACTATTTTTTAACTCCCTAGGGTAACTTTAACCCTAGGTGTTGATTGATCATACCATATACTGCCTACTACAAGTATGGCAGTATATGGGGATTTTGCATACCATCTATTACAATGTGCAGATCGCACATTGATAGATAGCCTCGATCATGACAGCCTCGGATCTTGTGTGATCCCAGGCTGTCGGCAACGGATCGCCGTCCTCCCCGGTGACGTCACGGGGAGTGACGATCGGAGCCAAGATGGGCGCGCCCACGCGCCGCCGGCTCTTTGATGCCGCCGGCAGCTTGCGCGCGGCGATCAAAGGGTTACACCACCCGCGATCGGTGCAAGCACCGATCCGCGGGTGTTAGCGACGGGCGTTTGCTTCATTATGAAGCAAATGCCGGTGAGTATGAAGAGGGCTCAGCCCGTGAGCCTCGTCATACCTCCCCCATGCGCAGTAAGACGTAAGGGTACGTCTTATGCGTATGGGGTTAAGAAGATCCACAAGAGGTGACGCATTGTTGGACCTTGTGATTCCTAACAATGCGGAGATTGTCCAAAATTCAGTATCCGGGAACCCTTGGGAACAGCGATCATATATAATTTTTCCTCTTAAACTTAAAAGCAGAAACAGATGGGAAAACGAAAACTTAGAATTTTAAGAGGGCTATTTCCAAAAATTCAGGGCAATCAAACGGATATAGACTGGGATCAGATTCGTCAAATGATGATACTAATGTAAATGGGAGAAATTCAGATTATCCTTGGTTGTTATACTTCTAAATTTATTCCAATAGGTAAACAAGTATAGACGGGCTAGATACACCCCACGTGGCTTACAGCTCCAGTTGAAAGAGCAATTAATGAGTAGAAGAGGGCATTTAAAAAATACAATCTGACGGGTCACCTGAGCTTTCAATACTTACAAAAAACTTACCAAAATCTGTAAAAAGGAAATCAAATCAGCCAAAATACAAAATGAAAGACAGATAGCTAAAGATAGCAAAACAAATCCAAGAAATTTTTTAAGTATATTAATGCAAAAAAAAAAATGGGTCAGAACAGGTTGGACCCCTTTATTCTGAAAATGGGACATCGGTGACTGGAGACCAAGAGAAGGCAGGAAATACTTAAAGGGCACCTACCACCACGATTCTACCTATAAAGGTAGATCGGGTGGTAGGTGGATGTAAGGGACGTGAGGATAGCTCTTTTAGTAATCCTCACTCCCCGCTAACTTTAATAACTTTATTCCCCGAATATGTAAATTTACTTATGCGGCTACGGGGTGTGGAGTAGCCGGGCACGAGGCTACACAGCGCCGCTACTCCAAGCCCAGTAGCCACGTTACTCCTCCTACCCTGTGTGTTCGGTGCTCAGCTCCTCGTAGCTGCGCGCCCTCGCCGACATGCTGGCGTTCTGCGCATCGGCTGAGCAGCCCCAGCTCCGGGCCGGAGCTACTGCGCATGCGCAGAAACTCCGGCTTGTCGGATGCTGCGCGCCGCACACACAGGGTAGGAGGAGTAACGTGGCTACTGGGGGTGGAGTAGCCGCGCTGTGTAGCTCGTGGCCGGCCACTCCACGACCAGTAGCCGCATAAGTAAATTTACATATTAGGGGAATAAAGTTTAGTAAAAGTTAGCAGGAGACGTGAGGATTAGCTCTAAAAAGAGCTATCCTCATGTCCCTTACATCCACCACCACCCGATGTACCTTTATAGGTGAATCGTGGTGGTAGGTTCCCTTTAATAGGTGTTTTAGCTCCGTTTATACGATAGGAGCAAGAGTTTCTGATGTGGGCGATGCCAGTGCGGGTCATGCACCCTGTAAAATTACGAGACTGGCTGAATGTAGACATGATCCAATCTAAGCTTCAATAAAATCAATATGTACAAGGCTCCTGGACCAGATGGGTTACACCCCAGAGTTCTCAAAGACTCAGTTCTGTTATTGCTGTACCACTGTCTAAAATCTTCACGGATTCCGTAATGTCTGTTGCGGTGCAAGTGACTGGCGCAAGGCAAATGTGGTGACAATATATAAGAAGGGCTCTAGAACTTCCCAGGCAATTACAGGCCTGTAAGATTAACTTCCATTGTGGGGAAATTATTGGAAGTGTTAGTAAAAGACTATATACTGGAGTATGTGACATCAAATAGTAAAATAAGTGACAGCCAGCATGAGTTTCTAAGCATAGAAGTTGTCAGAACTAACCTGATCTGCTACTGTGAAGAGGTGAGCAGATGCTTGGACAGATGAGCAGCTGCGGATATTATTTTCTTGGACTTTGCAAAGGCATTGACCTGTACCTCATAGACGCCTGATGGATAAAATTAGGGCTATTGGTTTGGCAGCAATAATTTTGCATTGGATTGAAAACTGGCTGAAGGATCGTATCCAGAGAGTTGTGGTCAGTGATTCCTACTCGAAATGGTCACCAGTTATGAGTGGTGAACCCCAGTTTTCTGTGCTTTGCCCACTACTAATTGGTTTTACAGAAAAAAGATATGTTATATTGTACCTTTCATTAGCATCTGCTGTGGGACTAGGCACTCGTCCACTGGGAGGGGCTGGAAAGGAGCAGTTTTGGGAAACAGCTTCACCATGAGACCTTTTCAAATATATAAAAACACCCATCACTTGGCTTAGCAACGCCCCCTGCTCCTCTACAGCCAATCCCGAGTGAGGGGAGTTATTCATATATTTGAAAAGGTGGACGAGTGCCTAGTCACACAGCAGATGCTAATGAAAGGTACAATATAACATATCTTTTTTTCTGTAAAACCTATTTTTTTATTCAAAAACACTTTGGCAGTGTATGTACTATTCTCTGTGGGGACTGAGGGAGTGCTAAAAATGGGTCTCCTGGTGACAGGTTCCCTTTAAGATGAAGGCACCTTTATCTAGTACTGGACTCACAAAATCATGGTTTTTGTATATATATTTAGAAAGATACATAATAAAAACCTTTTTTGAGTCATAGATCTATATCAACAATGGCGGATTATACTTTATTGAGAAACTTGTGCTGCCACTGGCATCACCCTACATCTCTCTTCCATTTTTGATCACTTGCCAAAACATTCTGAAATCTTTATTTTTCACCCTTGACCACTGCTGTTTTCAGGTATTATGACGACATTGAGCCTGAGCATTGCCAAATATACTAATCTATACTGAATGCATCACATTGCAAAATGTCACAGCGTGAAAATGGATTGGGTGCTCCCATTTGTTATTCTGTCGGCTGTTCACAACATGTTGGTCTCAATGTAACTTTCTTTTCTGCATACTTGTGCCCCGTTAAAGCGAACCAGGAATGTGATTTTTAGCTGGTGACATGCTCCAATAATCTTTGCTATACTTATATAAAAAATGTCTTTGTCAGCATAATGAATGATTTCATTACTGTATCTAAGTTTAATTCACATTACCTGGCTCCCAGCCAGCAGCACGTGGTGAGCCCCAAGGGAGGGGCAGATGCAGCCTGTGCCTGTTTGTATCTCCTCATGTATTTTTCCTCGCCTCCACACCATCCCCCTCCATCCCCTGCCTGCTCATTGCACATGACAGGAAGTGTTGAGGGGGAGGGAGCTGGAGGTGTGGAGAAGAGGAGAATGACACAGGTACACACAGGCTGCAGCTGCTCCTCCTCCGGGATTCACCACATGCTCCGACAGGTAACCAGGTAAAGTAAATTAAACTTTATAAACTATTGAAATCATTCAGAATGCTAACAAAGGCATTTGTAAAATCAGCATAGCATAGGCTATTGGAACCTGTCATCAGCTAAAAATGACATTCTTGGTGACAGGTTCACTTTAAATATAAGGATTTTCTATACAGTTTATACTGAAGTACCATTTTTATATGTATCCAACAGTTTCCCCCCATATTTTGCGCCTTATTTATGAAGTGTCGACGCCACAACTTTGGTGGTTTTCCGACTTGATTTTTGTACACAATGGGGCACATTTACTAAGAATGGTTCTAACTGC
>CM033641.1:259553094-259580998 GCA_019512145.1 Engystomops pustulosus | reverse complement strand
GTTGCATGGGGCTGCGTGTCTGGGGGTGGGTGAGGAGTATGTTGCATGGGGCTGCTTGTTTTGTGCGGACTGAAGTGGATGTGGTACTGGGGATAGTCGATAGTGAGCAGGACGATGTGTATGTCACATTAAGTGGGGGCCTCCACCAGACTTTGCGCCCAGGGGCCCCCACCAACCTTAATCCGGCCCTGACTCTCCTTTTAACTTCTTATGCCTTTGTCTTTACAAAAAAGGTTTTAAAAAAATATGCAAATGAGCCTGAGGAGATCTGAACTCCATAGCTATTAATTGAACCTGGAGCCCGTCAGACTCATTTGCATAATTTGCATAAGGTAGATTTGATGGTAGGTTCATCCTAACCTCCTAAGCCCTAAACTATCTTTCTCTAATCCTTTTATACTTCCTAACATGAAGTAAATGTTAACTTATTAATATGCACATTTTCAGGAGAGCCTGCTGAGTGTGGAGTAGCCTCCCTGGGGAGAAAAGGATACGCCACGCTGCAGTAGCCTTTGTTGTCCACCTCTTTCCACATCCTTCACACCATGTCGATACAGCGCACAAGCTGAATTCATGTCTCCAGCTTCAATGCCGGCTTCCACGATACATGTGCACTATGCCGTCGGCACTGAGCAGAAGCTACTGCGCATGTGTAGAGCTCGAAGACTCCAGAAGAGTGAATACAGCTTGTGAGGACGTGAAAGGAAGTGGCACTGCAGATCCTACCTAGGCTTGGAATACCTTTTCTCCCACAGGCCAGAGAGGTTAGTCCACGCCCCTGTAGCCACTGTCCAAATTTGCGTATTAGTTAGATAAAGCTTAGATCACGTTAGGAAGTATAAGGACGTTAGTAGGAACCTAGCATTTGATTTTACCTTAAGTAGATTCCTGATGGTAGGTATCCTTTAATGGCCCATCTTCAGGAGAGGTCATTAATTGGAGAATTATTGACCTGCATTTAATAATTAATATTAGCAGATACTATAACACGGTCCACTATTGCAGCTAGTCTCCTATTCATTTAAAGCTGTAGAGCAGATACAATTTACATTCCAGCAGCCGAAAGTCTTGTAATCCTTATCCTTTTGTTTCTGGAATGGCAGCACTTATAGTACAACCTTCAGCTTCAAATGGGCTTATTCCTAAAGGTAATATTCCAATAACAGGCTGCAAATACAGTTGTAGAAATAAGTCTAGCTTTTACCGCCAGAATAAACATTCCTAAGTATGATTCTAACTCTGCTGGCACAGAGAATATTGTACTTTAAAACATTAACACATGTTTTATCCCACAGTAATAGGATTTTTATTCCATTGATTCTATTATCTTTTATTTTAGAGTTTTCCTATTTTTCCCGACCTGGTTATAAATATTTTCTTCTCTTTATTTTGTGATGAATATTCCTTACAATCCTGAAAACATTACTTTTTCCTATACATACAGATGACATTTTGCAGACTCCTTAGCTGATTGATATCCAGAAGCAGCGTCTGGTTGTTTAGCCTGGCACATTTTCATTTCGTACTCTCAAGCTTTTTGGACCATAGCTAACTTAAGCTATTCAGGGTGTGCAGCGTATACCCTTCATCTGGCTCTCTGGTGACTATATTCTGGCAGACTGCCTTTCCACCAAGATGTCAGAATTCATGAGCATTTTAAACATGGCAGACTTATATAAAGCTCTTTCCAGACACCTAGCAGGGTATTTCCAACATGCTATATATTCTGTAACAGTCGGATTATAGAAGTTAGAGAAATAATCCCTGGTACTAAGAATGGTACATATATATATATATATATACCTACACACACCATCACCTTACCTACCTGCTTAATTCACATGACAGGAAGTGGAGGCAGTTGAAGTGGACAGGAAGTGTAGCCAGGTAATGTGAAATAAAGTTTTATACTACTGAAATGATTCAGAATACTGACAAAGGCATTTTTTAAATCAGCATAGCATAGGCTATTGGAACCTGTCACCAGCTAAAAATGACATTCCTGGTTACAGGTTCACTTTAAGTTTTATTTTATGTAGGCATTTCATAGAATTTATTAATGAAAAAGAAAAATTACCATATGAAAAACAAAAATTACCCTTGAAACAAAATAATGCTACATCAGCTCCAAAATGTATATATTTACACTGGAATTACTAATGGAAAATGGCAGGGGTGGCTTTTTGCAGGTCCGATTTTGCTGTAATAGTTGTCCAATGCTATGCCACATTTGCAGATACCAATGTAACGGAAGCATCCCATGAAACGGTCCCATTTTGGAAAAAACGCCCTTAAAGACATTTTACAATGGCTGTAGTAAGCATTTTAACCGTAGAAGTGCCTTCCAAAAAGTATTTTTTGATGACTGTGTATTTGTAAAAAAATTTGCTATTTTTACCCAGCAGCATTTTTGGACCTAGGTTGTGCCACTATGAAAAGCGCCACTGAGAAATATTCTCAGGTTTTTACACAAAACTACACCAGACAGGGCCTGGTATAGTTTTGCCAGGGGTCTAAGCCTCTTGATGTTTCCGCTGCAGCAGGGGGTACGTGACTTACATCATACGCTGATGCTTGAGTTCCGGCATATTATAAATTCTCCCCAAAGTGTTATATGCATGATAATTCACACTCATGTATAACAGAGCAATGTCTCTTTAAATAATCACATGCATCTTTCATCATGGCAATAGCATTCAACCAATAGCAAATGGGATTGTTGGATGTGAAACTGAAAAAAACAAGTCCTCGGCTGTTGTCAGTTACTGATCAGTGATAGGGAGGATGGAGCAGTGTGGGTTGGGTGTGCAGGTGTATGGACAACTTTTCGTTATTGTTAAGAGACCAGCATCTAATCCTAATACAGAAACCCATCATTAGACAGAACATGTAACACAACAGTTTGTAGAGGAAATGACAAGTATTTTTCGGACTATAAGACACACCGGGTTATAAGGCGCACCATCAATAAATGTCTGCTAAAACATCTAGGTTAACATATAAGGCGCACTGGATTATAAGGCGCACCTGATTATAAGGATGGATGACCAGCAGGTGGCAGACCTGTGCACTGTTCAAGGCAGCTGTTGTCTGTAAGTATGGTTCATATATAAGGCGCACTGGACTATAAGGCGCACCTTTGATTTCTGAGACAATCGAAGGATTTTTTGTGCGCCTTATTGTCCGAAGAATACGGTAGTAAATGTTTAGTATTAGTCTCAATTCACACCAGCTTCTCTGTATATCACTCTTCCCTACTGATGTCATCAGGATATTTCTATGGCAGCTTTCACTGGTAATATGAGGCAGGTTCTGGCAGGTAGAACAGCACAGTCACCTCTGTTGTACCACATGTTATAATGTAAAATGACATCCTAGTATCACCTGCCCCTCGTATAATTACTTATCCTCTGCCTTGTTACATTACTTTACCGATTTATTCATCAATGGGCTTTATTTATCCAAAATGTCTAACAGTAAATCTTTCCTGATTGTCTATATCATCCAATCATCCATATCCATTCAGCATTGTTTTTTGTTTAATCTGCGTTGAAAAAATGAAAGCTGATCTTTGATTGGTTGCTGTGGGCAACATAGACAGTTTTAATAAATAAGGCCAAAGAGCTAGATCTGGGCAATCAGAGGAAATGATTGTTATTGTTCACATTCCATCCATACAGATCACTGTCCAATGTCACCTGTATCATAAACCTTGTTACTATCTAATTTACATACAATGGTGGTTTTATCCCTGAAATATCCCACTAAGGGTTCATTCAGACGGCCGTCTGTGGGGGCAAATTTGTGGCCACATGTACTTCCCCATAGACGGCAATGGCGCCTGGTGGCGGTACGGTGCCACAAATGTCTGGCACCCTTCTGTGAAGTACACCCTTCTGTGAAGTACACCTGGAAACAATAGAGCATGCTCTACCTTATCCCTAGTGTGCCACGTGCTGTTGTTTCTTGAGGAGGGGGAAGGGGTTACCTCCTCTCCAGCTCACGGCAGTATGACCCCACGGCGGGGAAATCGTGTGTGAATGTACCCTAAGATATATTATATTTATTATAATATATGTATATTTATATATGTGTTTAGCTATCTGTATAATCCCTGTACATGAATCTTTTATGTCTGTGAAGTCAGAAATATTGGAGGGTATATGTGAGGAGGAGAAGGTTGTATGGAGGACTTATGGAGGGTATTATGTAAGGTTTTATAACAACTAGAAGTAGTAGGCAGTGATATAGGAGTTATGGTAGCTATGAGGAGGAAGCTGAGATGGAGGAAGTATAAGAAAGTAGGAGGATGCGGCATTGGCAGGCAAATAGGAGTGGTGTATAGGATGCAATGATGGAGGAATTACAGTATGTGAGCATAAGAAGGATACACTAATCAAAGAAGTATGGGAGATGCTTCAGAGGAGGAAGGAAAATGCAGAGAAGATAGAGGAATGGGGTTATGAGAGGCAGTGATAAAGGAGGAACTGGAGGCAGCAGTAAAAATTATATTGGTATTTGGAAGAGGAGAGGAGAGAAATGGGAGAAGTATGAGAGGGGCAGTAATCGGGGGAAGGTTTAGGGTTACAGGATGGAAATGGAGCAGATAAGGGGAGTAGAAGGCAGTGGCATACAGGGTATGAGACAGAGAAAGAGGCAGTGAGACTGGGATGGAACAGTGATAGGAAGTGGTAGAAGCTATACGAGTAGTCTTGAAGAAGTCATGCCGGAGTTATGGAGATAAAGTCGAGTTAAGTGAAATGGAGGAGATGTGGAGGAGAAGAGGAGGGGACAGCCATAGAGAGGATGTAGTAAAAGAAACTGATGGAGAAAGTATGATAGAGAGAAGAAGGCATTCATAGAAAGCATATAAAAGTGGTCTAGAGGAGGCAATAAGGGAGGAATTATGGATAGGTATGAGCAGATCCATAGAAGTTCAAGTTCTGCTTTGGGCTGAACCTGAAATTGAGAGTCTGTGTGAGCAGGCATTTTGGGGAGGATTGGCACTTCCACATTTAAATGCCAATGATGACTTTGCCAGCAGTATTTAAACAGTTAACGCCCTTAAGTGCCAACACCAATTGTGGAGTCGCTGGTAGTTGGTTTAGCTGGACCCGAACCCAAGTGACCCAAACAGCCAAAGTTTGGCATGGACGATAGGAGGAGGCAGTCATAGCAGGGATATGGTAGGGATGTAAGAAGAAAGGGATTGAGGGCTTATGGGAGATAAAGAAGGAGGCAGTGATTATAAAAGTATAGGATAGAGAATGAGAAAGCAGGGATGAAGGAGGGGTGAGAGGCTTGTATGTCTAATATTACCTGTATCAAAAACCTTGTTATCTACCTTAAATATAGTGATGGTTGTATCCGTGTATCTATCCGTGTATCTATCCGTGTATCTACAGAGAAAATGGACTGTGTCATGTTTATGTGTATGTTATTGTATGTAATAAAAATAATTATTATAATTCTTTATTTATATAGCCCACACAGATTACACAGCGCTGCACCAGTATTATTTGGAGTGTGGGGGCGGAAACCAGCGGACCCGGAGGAAACCCACGCAAACACAGAGAGAAAATACAAACTCTTTGCAGATGTTGACCCTGGAACTTGAACCCAGTATTATTATATGTGTATAGAAGTGAATATTTATGTATATCAGACACATGCATTAAAAATCTGGCTTTGCCCGTCGTTTTTTTTGTACTTTTCTTGGCATTTCTGCTGGTAAGATGTATCTTAGTTTTTCCTTATTGATACATGTGACATTTGGTCTTTAGTGAATTTGACACTTTTTAAAACAAAAGTCGCAATCAGTTTCAAGCTACTTTCTACGCCTGGCCAGGGGCAGCAATAGATTTGCAATAATTATTTTCTTTTGCAACTTTTTAAAAAAGTCAAAACTTTCACTTCTGGCTTCGGTGATAACTATGGGAACACTGTAGAGAGCTAGGCAATGGAAAACTTTGAAAGGAGACTGTTTTAGGCACAAAAAAGTCCCAAATGCAAACAAGCACCATGAAAATTCTCAAAAAGTAAAGGCCAGCCAAAAGTTTGATACATGTGCCACATTGAATGACATTTGTGAGCCCATTTACCTCTTACGCTAACACTTTACTTTTTGCTTAATGCAATCTCTAAATGCGTGACCTCTAAGATCTTGTGAATAGGTGGTGGATAGAGATGAGCGAGTATACTCGTCCAAGCTTGATGCTCGTTCGAGTATTAGCATACTCGGAACGGCTTGTTGCTCGGACGAGTATTTCCCCTGCTCGAGATCGAGCATTTAATTAAGAAAAGACAGTGAAGAACAGTGAAGAATACAATTAAAACAGTGAAACACAGGATCATTTAAGTGAAGAACACAGTGAAAGAACACAGTGAAAGAATACATTGCAGATGTTCTGAGCATCTGCTAACTTAGCCGGGGGCTGGAGCAAAATGGAGCGGGCATGGAGGAGAGGAGCGGGGGCTAAAGTGCAGGCTGGAGCGGAGTGGGTTGGAGCAGGACCAACAGTCCGACCCTGATCACATCACAGCCCAGCCCGAGCACAGAAAGAACACAGTGAAGAACACATTGCAGATGTTCCGAACATCTGCTAACTTATGGAAACACATATTGTTCTTCATATACTATTGTGAAGAACACCGTTCGGCGCGTGTCTTCCGATAAGTTAGAAGATGTATGGAACATCTGCAATGTGTTCTTCACTGTGTTCTTTCAATGTGTTCTTCCATTGAAAACATCTGCAAACATCTGCATTTTGTTCTTCTTTAGTGTTCTTTCAATGTGTTCTTTCAGTGAAAAATGCTCGAGTCTCCCATTGACTTCAGTGGGGTACGTTATTCAATACGAGCACTCGAGCATCGGGAAAAGTTCGACCCGAGTAACGAGCACTCAAGCATTTTAGTGCTCGCTCATCTCTAGTGGTGGACAATATTTATTATACAAGTAAAGTCTTAGTGTAGAGACCCATCTGAATTTGGTCCCCGTGACGTGGCAGATGTGCTCACACAATTTTTTAAACTGAGTGAGCTTGTAGAGGGAACTTCAGGAGTAGGGTCGCCAGCCTGGATGCAGCGGCAGACTGGGATGTAGCTGTGTCCAATGCTGGAAGCTGCAGCTTTTATCCTGGGTATTGTTCAGTATCAGTCCTGAAGGTGGACTGAAACAGTGGGGCAAATTTACTTACCCGGCCCATTCGCGATCCAGCGGCGCGTTCTCTGCTCTGGATTCGGGTCCGGCCGGGATTTAAGAAGGTAGTTCCTCCGCCGTCCACCAGGTGGCGCTGCTGCGTTGAAAGTCATCTCATCGCGCCGGAATGCACCACCTCGGACCAGGTGAAGGTAAGCGCTCCCCAAGCGACACTTTTTCGGTTTTTAAATGCGGCGGTTTTTCCGAATACGTCGGGTTTTCGTTCGGCCGCGCCCCCCGATTTCCGTCGCGCGCATGCCGGCGCCGATGCGCCACAATCCGATCGCGTGCGCCACAATCCCGGGGCAATTCAGGTACAATCGGCGCAAATCGGAAATATTCGGGTAACATGTCGGGAAAACGCGAATCGGGCCCTTAGTAAATGACCCCCAGTGTCTCTCACTATGTGCTCTGTAGATGATCTCCTCAGGTCTGTGCTAGACCTGGTCACTAAGAGAGCTGGCCTCTTCCTGTCCAGAGGTTTTGTTACTCCCTCTGGTCAGGTGGTGGCTCACTCCCCAATCACACTCCAGGTCACAATTAAGTGCATTGAGGTATATCATTGGATGATAACATTAAATAACATTTTTAACCTTTGCCTATCCAGGCAGTATCTACCGCTGCACAATTACCTCTGTACATGTATAGTGTCCTGCAGAGGAGCTGATCAGACTCTCTACTAGGGGAACACACATATTAGGGGCTTATTCGCAACAACTCCTCTGCCTTGCATTGGCAGGGGTGTTGCAGATACTACATACATTCTCTAATGACATGTTTCCGACTTAGCCTGTTTGGGCCTTGTTATGTAGCAGGAGTTGATCCTTCTGCGCCACTAAACTGATTTGAATTGGAGTAATTCAAGTCAATTTAAGCAGAATGAGTGCGGTGCATTCTCCCCCACCTGTACCAAGCTATTCTAGAATCCATAGTACCTTGGTCGTTAAAACATGGGTACTATCCAATATAAGTGGAACACTCTATGTGACACAGGCAGTTTAATGAAGTTGTTGCATTGCCTGTCCTGGAGCTGGCCAGGAGATAGAACCACAGGAGAGTGAGAAAGGTAAGTAGTTTAATTATTTTACAAAGGGTACACTGAATATGGAAATCACTTATGAGGAGAACTGTATATGTGTTAATTATGGTGTATAAGTATGCATACCACTGCACTGTCTACAGGTCTGTGTATGAAGTTACATAATATTAGGTAATTAATCAATATTCATTAACCCCTTAACGCTCTGCACCGTAGCTGTACGGCGCAGAGGTATAAGGGATGTATGAAGAGGGCTCACGGGCTGAGTCCTCTTCATACAAAGGTGGGGGTTTTTGCATTTTGCAAGAAAACCCCACGCTAATAACCGCGGTCGGTGCTTGATATAACCATGTCATTGCCACTGGCAAAGCGCCGACAGCGTTTATAAGACGGCGGCGCGCGGGGGCCGCCATCTTTATTGCGATCGCCGCGCCCCCGAACGTCATCGGGGGGCGGCGATCGGTTGCCATGGTAGCCTCGAGTCTTCTTTTGACAAGAGGCTACATGGCTTCTGCCGTTTCGTTACAATGAGCCAGTGGCTCATTGTAATGAATGTGCTGCAAAAATTCGCATATATGCAATACAGAAGTATTGCAGTTATTGGTAGGAGCGATCTGACCATCTAGGGTTAATGTACCCTAGATGATCTAAACATAGTGAAAAAAAAAAGAAAAAAAAAAGTTTAAAAAATAAACAAAAAAATAAAAATATTAAAAGTGTCAAATCACCCCCCTTTCCCTCGAACGTTATATAAAACATAATAAACAGTAAAAATCACAAACATATTAGGTATCGCCACGTCCAAAAAATGCCGATCTATCAAATATAAAAACGGTTTACGGCGGCGGTGACCTCCGCGGACGGAAATGGCGCGCCAAATGTCCGAAATGCGACTTTTACACCTTTTTTACATAACATAAAAATTAAATAAAAATGATCAAAGTCACACAGACCTCAAATGGTAGCCAATGAAAACGCGCCTCATTTCGCAAAAAATGACACCTCACCATCTTCGTGCACTAAGTATGAAAAAGTTATTAGCATCAGAAGATGGCAAAATTTTTTTTTTCTTTTTGTACACTTCGTTTAATTTTGAAAAAATGTATTAAAACATAAAGACTTCTCGACCCCTTGCTCCCAACTCGCCCGATCCACACTATTTGCTTTCTGTCTATCTCAGTACCCCTCTTTCCCTACCGTGTTTACGTGCATACACGAATCTACGCTCCAACTCCCCCTCATCCTCCCAATTCCCGATAGGTTTTTACTGCAGCAGCATGGCCACCACTCTTCCTCCACTTTGCTCCCCCCTTTCTTACCACTTCTGATACTCTCTCCTCAGTTTCGGATCCGTCTGCGGATAAAAACTATATAAATTGGTATCACGCTGAGTCGCACACGGAACCAAAGAATAAACGCTGAGGTGTTATTTGAGTGCACAGTCAAAGTCAAAAAACTGAGCACACAAGAACATGCGCCACATGACGTTTTTTTCATTTTCCACATTTGGAATTTTTTTTCAGGACTTCGCAGTACACGGCATGTTAAATAAATAACATACGGACGGAAAGAAAGTTGTTACGCACCACAATAAAACCCTACTCAGAGTCGGTACACGTTAAAAATGAAAAAGTTAGGATTTTGAAGTTGGAAAGAGCGAGAAATGAGCCGAAAAACCCTGCGTCCTTAAGGGGTTAATACAATATTCCCTCTTGTTGGTCAATTTTTCTATAATATCTTCATGGGATTGAATCTATCTGAGGTATATTTTTTCTGCAATTGTTATAGTTGGAGAGTCTTTAGGGTAGATCACAGCTCACCCAGCACCCATTGATGGAACTGTGTGATGGATTAGTGGCAAGGGAGGGCAAGATGTTGAACATAGACCACCTCAAAAATCCTTCAGACACACAAACCGATTTTCCTCGTCCATGGTTTAAAAAACGTGGACAAGGTATGGACATCAAAAGGGTCTACATGAGATTAATTATCAGGAGATACATTAAAAATACAATGCATAATACTTATGCTGTTTTATGCGTCTTTTCAGTTTGCGTAGAATTAGAAAAAAATTTTCTTAGATACCATCTGAGGGCCCCTTTAAAAAGATCTATCTCAAGGTCCCCCAGGATCTCCTTGAAAATATCTCATTGAAGATCATATCGGAGGCCCCTTTTGCTGCTTTTTAAAATATAGATTGTAATACTTCAATATAAGTCCATTTCAGCACAGCTTTATTTTCCATCTTTTTATCTTTTTTATCCTTCTAATAGAGGGAAATATGTGACCAGTCCATGGTTCTACCTGAGAATGTCTTGTAAACTTTTAGGAACACAGAAAGCACCAACTCAATGTTAAATTAGCAGTCAGATTCGTGGGACAGTTCCATGAAAAAAGAGACAACTGAAATTGCAGAATTCTATAGTGTGAAAGTTGTATGTGAAATGTTGATCTAAGACAATGGGACGTCCAAACATTTTTAGATTGTTCTAGGAGTGCCTCAGTGCTGCTTAATTCTTGATTTTTTAGAAAAGATTTCCTACACCTCAATATTTCTTCAATTCTGATTTTACAGTATAAAATTAAGATAAGTAGAAAAGAGATAGGGTTGCTTATATGACTTGAAGACGTAACTGCTTTGACAGCTGCATCCTGTCAGCACTCGGAAAAGCTGACTGAGCTAAAAAAACAACCTGTACAATTTTACATTACCTCAGTGTGGTCATACTGTTACTTGTCCTTAAAACAGAGGAATTTTCTTCCTATTCAACAGTTTTAGTCATTGTATACAATCACCATGTGATGGCTACAAGAAATTGTCATGGAATTTAAACATTTATTGTATAGTGCCCTTCCTAACCCTAAACGGTCAATACATAGCAATACCTCTTGTTTGGCTGTGAGAACTTTCAAGCTTTGAGAGTATGTCCTAAGATCTTGTGCTAATTGAGGCAAAAGTGCCTTTTGTGACCCGGTTACTGAATGTGAAGTCCTGGCTTGCAATAAGCATTTCAGTTCCGGGAGTAGTTTGGAACTTTGTGTAGCCATTTGAGTTTCTCCACTACATTGTTATCACATCATGACGTTTTGGGCCTTGGTGGAATACAAAAAGGGTTTTCCCCATTGTCACCACCAGGTTGAAAGCATTCCATTGCCGAAAAAACGAAAATTAACATTAGCATTAGAGATGAGCAAATCATCCAATAATCAATTCGTAGAAGCTTCATTGAATTTTTCAAAAGATTCAGCACATGTCCAAAACAAATTTGTCCAAACCAATGTTGCTACAATTGTCCTTAAAATTAGCAAATGGCCCCCTGTAGTTCTCTAAAATACAGATATTTTTTATAAAAAGCTCCTATCTTGTTTAATTTTGTATTCATCTTAATTTCCCCTTGCCTGTCCCCTACCCTAAGCTCAGGGATGAATGATCGTATTATCAGCCATTTTCAAAGATTTCTATGAAGCAAATCAGAAAAGATCTTGCCCAGATTTTTATTGCTTCTATATACAAATTTTATAATAGGTATTGCATTCCAGTGGTTAATGAAGGAATCTGCCAGGTGCTTTTTAAAGGGAGTCTACTATTAGTTTTAACTATGAAAAAGTGTGGTCTGTGCGGACAGGAGTTCTGTGTACTCATACCTTTGTGTGTGTTGTTACTTGCGGGACTCTGAATATGTCCTCACACTAATGTGCTTTGCATTGAGTTGTTTCCCAATGCATTCCATGTGCTCTGAGTGACTGCTGTGACATTCACCTTAAAGTCCGCTGCAGATTTTACTCAGACTAAACAGTAGGGTCTGTGGATCACTTAAAAGCAAAGGGATAAGGGTAGATTAGTAATGGGAATATTAATCTATGGATTCAGTAGTACTTATACTATCAACATGCACAGCTAAGATTAAACAGCACTCAAGGACTCCTACCTAGGAGTTTTGCCTAATCAAAACTGTTATATTTCCTTTTAGGTGTTCATTGTAAAATGACAACACTCTTTGCTACCTGGCATCCCTCTAGTTATTCATCCTAGGTTAAGGAAAGACAAAGAATTTCTGGGTAGGGTGGCACGGTGGCTGATTGAGTAGCACTTCTGCCTTTCAGCTCTGGGGTCCTGGGTTCCAATCCCACCAAGGTCAACATCTGCAAAGAGTTTGCATGGGTTTCCTCCGGGTACTCTGGTTTCCTCCCACACTCCAAAACATACTGGGGCAGATTTACTTACCCGGTCCATTCGCGATCCAGCGGCGCGTTCTCTGCGCTGGATTCGGGTACGGCCGGGATTTATTAAGGTAGTTCCTCCGCCGTCCACCAGATGTCGCTGCTGCGCTGAATAGCATCGGAACGCATTGGAATACACCGAGCCGGGCCGAGTGAAGGTAAATGCGGCGGTCTTTCTGAATCCGTCGGGTTTTCGCTCGGCCATGCCCCCCCGCCCCCCCCGTTCCCGTGCTGCATGCTGCTGGCAGCCGATCGCCCAATCCTGTCCGCGGTGGCAATTCAGGAATCTGCGTCAAATGAACTATTCCACACGGTCTGGAAAACGCAAATCGGGCCCTTAGTAAATGACCCCCACTGTTAGATTGTGAGCCCCATTGGGACAGGGACCAATTTGACATGCTTTGTGCAGCGCTGCGTAATCTGTGTGCGCTATATAAATAAAGAATTATTATTATGGCTGTTAAATATAACTGAATGAATGAGAATATGTCAGTGCTTAGGATACACGTAATGTCACTCAAATGCTGTTCTTTTATTAGACATGAGATGCAAATATTGGTCTACTGCAAAAGACATTCAAAATCTGTCATTATTGACTTACAAAGTACTAGTAAGCCATGGATCCCATTAGGATGTTGTCATTCTTAGTATGACTGGGATGAATGCTATTTGTAAATCATATTCATCTTAGTTTAACAATTCCCACACAGAGTCAGTAAGTTTTAATCTCTGTATGAACGGCAGATGCTTCATGTGAGGTGCTGCAATAAGCAAGAAGCGTGAAAGCGACATCATAACCTCAGTGTTTATTGTTCTAAGCATGAGAACGACATAACTTTATCACTGGCACACAGATGTCTATAAATATTACAATGCATGCTTCCCTAGAATTAATGTCCATCTGGCTGGAAGCAGGAGCGGAGACATGTATATCTGAAGCTTTCTAATGTAAATGATAATAAAATAGAATGTTTCCACCCAAAAGCAGCTGCAATTGCGGTCATCTCCATTTGTACATTTTATCGTTTGTTTATAAAAGTGTCTGTACTGAAGAGTCAGATAGGATATTAAACCTTTCTAAACATCATTCTCTACAATGCTAAGCAAAAACAGCATTTTATTTGGCCTGGGGTTTCTTACTAAACTTTTATTAGAGTTTGGGGCAGATTTCTTCTACTGACAGATAACTGAAGAAATTTTTCCATGAACAAGTGATGAATTCCCATTTCTGTACTTTTACTTATTGATTATATGAGATTTACATTTTTTTTTAGGTTATTTAGATTTCTTATATCTCCTATCTTGTTTAACCCCTTAATGGCCATGCCTTTTTTTTTGTTTTTGCATTTTCATTTTTCACTCCCCACCTTCAAGAATCTATAACTTTTTTATTTTTCCATATAAAGAGCTGTGTGATGGCTTGTTTTCTGCGTAACAATTTGCACTTCGTAGTGAGAGTATTTAATATTTTAAGCGGTTTCCTACTGGGAAGTAGGAAAATAATTCTGTACGGCCGTTTGAATGAATGAATGAGAATATGTCAGTGCTTAGGATACACGTAATGTCACTCAAATGCTGTTCTTTTATTAGACACTTTTTAAAGAACAGGCGGTCCCCTACTTAAGAATACTCCGACTTACATACTGACCCCTAGTTTACAAACGCCCTCTGATATTGGTAATTTATTGTACTTTTAGTCCTCGGCTTACATAAACACTGAACATCTATCACAGGTGTCTGTAATGAAGCTTTTTGTTAATAATGATTCTTAGGACGCCAAACATTTTTTAAAATCATTTTCAAAGAGAGGCTACAATGATAAAGTATACAGTTCCGACTTACATACAAATTCAACTTAAGAACAAACCTACAGACCCTATCCTGTATGTAACCCGGGGACTGCCTGTATTTTTTATATTTTTCATGCCATTTTTTACTTTGGGCGCTATTTTCCATTATGGGGTTAAACGCAGTGAAAAAACACTATTATATTTTGATAGAGCGGGCATTTTCAGATGTAGCAATACCTACCTTGTTGATGATTTTTACTGTTTATGTATTTCTGACTTCTAGGGATTTTTTTTTTTTTTTTACTTTTTTAAGGGGGAAAAGACATGGTCATTGCCAAGGGGGAGAGGATATACTTGTTGCCAAGAAAGAGGGGGACATGCTTGTTGTGTAGGGGGAGGATATGCTCGTTGTCTAGGTAATGTTTGCGGCAGGTAAGGGGCACTGTTCTTAGTAAATATGCCCCAATGTGTGCATAGGTCTTCAGAGTAGGTATATTTTAGTGGCAGCATAAGCGCAAGTTTAAAAAAACACTGAAAATAAATCAGGTGAACACAAGGAAAAAACAACAGACAGGAAGATAGAGCAGGCTCAATACAGAAAACAAGCTTGACAATAAAAATGCTCATTTTAAAGTTTGCTCAATTTTAGCTTTGAGGCATCTGCAAATTTCCTCTGCAAAAGCATCGCAAAAAGGCAGAAATTGCGCAGGATGTTTACATACTGCCACTGTTTGCAACACATTGCTAGCCAAACCACACTGATACTTGCATCAGAAGCATTTAATATTGCACACACCGGACTATAATCAGACTGTTGAAACCCTGCCAGTCTAACTCATAGACAACTGCTCAAACCCTTCCTAATATTAATCTCCCCCCTTGTGTGAGGTAAAGGAGTGTTAGGGGACAGAAGATAGTGTTGATTTATCAGAAATGTCTGAGGTAAAACTGTTCTGTTTGCAGCTGTGCAAAAATGAAACTTGAGCTCTGATTGGTTGTCATGGGCAACTAGAGCAGTTCTGCTCTCAGACACAAATTTCCCTACAGACAAAGTGACAATCAGAGACAGTTGAAAACAGAGACAGTCAAAGACAAATATAGAGACAGTCAAGACAGTCACTGAAGAAGGTTAGTAGACAGTCACTGAAAGAGACCCAGCATCTGCTCCATTAACAACTTAATCTTTGGGGGAGGGGAGCTCCTGCTCTGCAGCTACCAAATTTTTTTTTGAAACATTCCCCATACAGGTCCCCACTGCCCATCTCACCCTCACCACTCCCTCTTCCTGATGTAAAAGATTACCACAGTTTCTGTATCTATGAGTAAGTGTCCTTGGTTTATTATGCTTGATTTTCCTGGTAGATTGGTAAATTCCCTATAAGTTAATGTAATATAATGTAAACATTACAAACATTAACCCCAGAGTTCACAGGCATTAGATATGGCAGGTGCAATACCACATGAGGACATCTAATGGCATAGGATAGTAATATACATTAGGAAACTCCATGTATTAGTTACACACTCGAACACTCATGTCGCTAGCCAGGATAATAGCTGGAACTAGCTTTGTGTAAGGACTAGTGATGAGTGAGTATACTCATCCGAGGCTTGATGCTCGGTCGAGTATTAGCATACTCGACCGTCTCGTTGGCTCGGACGAGTATTTGCCCTGCTCGATAACGAGCATTTTAATAAAAAAAAAGTGAAATAACAGTAAAAAAAATACAATTAAAACATTTAATTTAATAATTTAATTGAAGACAAGCAGTGAAAGAACACATTGCACGAATAGATTGCAGATGTTCGGGAACCTGCGATCTGTTCCGGGAGACACGCGTGGCAGAACGGTGTTCTCCGACAATAGTATTTGTAGAACAATAGTGTTGAGAACAACTTGCAGATGTTTTCCAAACATCTGGCAAGTTGTTCTTCACACATATGTTCTCAAATACTATTGCGGAGAACACGTTCTGCATCGCGTGTCTCCGGACAGATCGCCAGATGTTCCCGAACATCTGCAATCTGTCTGCACTGTGTTCTTTCACTGTGCTTGTTCCAGTATGTAATTTTTTACTGAAAAATGCTCGGGTCTCCCATTGTGATTTCATGGGCTCGTTACTCGAAACGGAGCACTCGAGATTGTGAAAGGTTCTGGCTCGAAGGGCAACGACCCTCACCCTAGCATTTTTTAGTGCTCGCCTCATCGTCTTAGTAAAGGACTAGAGATAGCGAACACAAAATGCGGGTACTCGTTTTCGAGACGAAACTTTTCCCATGCTCTAGTGCTCGTCTCGAATAACAACCCATTGAAGTCATGGGAGACTCGAGCTTTTTCAAGGGTGACCAGCTCTGCACAGGAAGCTTTGCCAAACACCTGGGAACCTCAGAAAAGGATGGAAACACCAACGGAAATGGACAGGAACAGCGCAGGGGCAGCATGCATGGATGCCTCGAGGCTGCCTAATCGCACCATTATGCCAAAATTATGGGCAACACATGGCCAGACAGGTGACAGAATGAAGCTAGATAGCACTAAAACATCCAATAATTGACCCTGACACCTATAGGGACGGCATGCCAGAGCAGAGGCAGCAGGTAGAGAGTGTCATGGGCGACATACCCTAAATGGACTCAGGCTTCAAACCAATGGTGGCAGAGAGGAACCAAGGAGGTGAGCAAGAAGCGCTCATAATATCGGTTACTGATAAAAGTTTGCCAGTATATTTTGTGGATTACCAGCATTGTGCGACAAAGTTAACATGGAAGCCATGAAACAAAACCCAAAATTCTCCTGAACAGCTCGTTTGATAAGGGGACATGTATGGAGCAGTGAACTAGTATTAGATTAAAGGTGCTGCAGTTAAAACTCTGTTAGTTGGTATCTTGGCATGGAGCTGGCGCTCCGCTGCCAGGCGAGCTTTCCCAATCCAAGCCCCTTCTATAGGCTACTCCCCAAACAACTTCTAAGACCTTTTGTATAAGATCAAGTAGTAGCGTTCTTATAAGTTTAGTGATTGGCGGGAGGGGAATGTAAACAGATGCGCAAGAGCGCTGAAATAATCTCCCTAAATGGTAAAGTTTTCAAGATATTTTGTGGATTACCAGCAGGGTGGACGACAAGTTAACAACTTTGATGTGGAATGTCCCTGTAATAGCCTTGGGCGGTGTGCCTTTATCGCCTCTCTCGCTTTTCAGCCCGCCTGCTGTCGCTTAGCGACTGCACTCGCTGCTGTGCCTAGACATACCGACTGATGGCGCCATGCCCACGGATGGTAAATTCGGAGGTAGGAGGAGGTGAGGAGGGGTGGGAGGAGGTTAGTAGTGCCTTTGATACTTGGACCGAGGTAGCCCCGCAATTCTCTGGTCGGCATATATGAACCAGCCCCAGTGGTCAGACTCTTCCCCAGCCCTGCACCAAGTTAGTGTATAGCGTTCTTATACGTTTGGGATTAGGTGGTGAGGAATTACGATCTCAGACGCATACGCATGGAGCTGGCGTTCCGCTGTAGCGGCTTTCGCCAATCAGCCCCTTCTTAGCTACCCCAACAGCACTTCTAAGAACTTTGTATAGTAAGTGTAGTAGCGTTCTTTAAGTTTAGGATATGCCGGGTGAGGGGAATGTAAACAGATGCGCAAAAGCGCTGAATATTCCTAATGGTAAAGTTTCCAGTATCTTTTGTGGATAACAAAGCAGTATGGGTGGCGACAAGTTAACACTGATGTGGACTCCATGAAAACAACCCAAATTTCTGCCTGGACAACCCTCGTTTTATAAAGGGACGATGTATGGGGCCAGCTAATGGCGACTTTTGAGAGTACAATGGAGCAACGTGTTGTGAGGCTGCTTATGGGACAATTTGTTTGGATACGTCCGTATGTGCAGTCCCAAACATTTTTCAAACACAGAGGGCCGGTAGGTGGCCCTCAGTAAAATGGATAGATGAGTGCCTGTATGTGGCAGTCGCAAAAATGTTTCAAACCAGAGGGAGCAGGTAGGTGGCCCTCCAGTAAAATGGAATAGATTGAGTGCCTGTATGTGCAGTCCCAAAATTCTTCAACCAGAGAGGCAGGTAGGTGGCCCCTCCAGTAAATGGAATAGAGTGAGTGCTGTATGTGGCTAGGCCAAAATTGTTCAGACCAAGGGAGCAGGTGGTGGCCTGCAGTAAATGGAATGAGATTGATGCCTGTATGTGGCCTCCCAAAAATTGTTAACCAGAGGAGCAGTAGGTGGCCCTGCAGTAGAAATGAATAGATTGAGTGCCTGTATTGGCAGTCCCAAAATGTTTCAAACCAGAGGAGGCAGGTGGTGGCTCCAGTAAAATGGAATAGATTGAGTGCCTGTATGGCAGTCCCAAAATTCTTCAAACCAGAGGACAGGTAGGTGGCCCTCCAGTAAAATGGAAAGTATGAGTGCCTGTATGTGCCGTCCCAAAAATTGTTTCAAACCAGGAGCAGGTAGGTGGCCCTGCCAGTAAATGGAATAGATTGAGTGCCTGTATTTGGCGTCCCAAAAATTGTTCAAACCGAGAGGACAGGTAGGTGCCCTCCAGTAAAATGAATAGATTGAGTGCTGTATTGGCAGTCCCAAAAATGTCTTCAAACCAGAGGAGCAGGTAGGTGGCCCTCCAGTAAAATGGAATAGATTGAGTGCCTGTTATGTGGCAGTCCCAACAATTGTTCAAACCTGAGGAGCAGGTAGGTGGCCCTGCAGTAAAATGGAATAGATTGAGTGCCTGTATGTGGCAGTCCCAAAATTGTTCAAACCAGAGGACGGTGGTGGCCCTCCAGTAAAATGGATAGATTGAGTGCCTTTTGTGGCAGTCCCAAAATTGTTCAAACCAGAGAGCGTAGGTGGCCCTCAGTAAAATGGAATAGATTGAGTGCCTGTATGTGGCAGTCCCAAAATGTTTCAAACCAGAGGAGCAGGTAGGTGGCCCTCCAGTAAAATGGAATAGATTGAGTGCCTGTATGTGGCAGCCAAAATTTTTTAAAACAGAGGAGCCGGGTAGGTGGCCCTCCAGAAAAATGGAATAGATTGAGTGCCTGTATGTGGCACTCACAAAATTGTGTTTCAAACAGAGGACCGGGTAGTGGCCCTCCAAAAATTAAATGCATGAAGTACTATAGCAAGAGCCAGTGGGCCCTGTCAAAAAATAGCCATTTTCCTCTGCTTTACTGTACAAAGAGGAGGAGAAGGAGGAAAATGAGGAGGAGGAGAGGAGTGGATCAATTATTCAGGTTGAGCTTCTTCACCTGGTGGAGATTGGAAATTCTGAGAAATCCAGCCTTTATCATTTAATAAGCGTCCAGCCTGTCACGCTGTCAGTCGACAGGCGTGTACGCTTATCGGTGATGATGCCACCAGCTGCACTGAAAACCCCTCGGACAAGACGCTAGCGGCAGGGCAGCAAGAACCTCCAAGGCGTACAGCCGCCGTTGTCGTGCACATGTCCAGCTTTGAAACCCAGTAGTTGTAGGGAGCGGTGTGACATTTGGACGATGGTATGGTCAGACTACGTACTCCCTCACCATCTTTCTGTAAGATCAGCCCTACTCTGCCGAGACTGGGGCCGTGACAGTGTCTTGCGGGGGTGACATAAAGCTGGCAAAAGCTTGTAAAGCGTACCCTGCCAGTGCTGACAAGCTGCCTGCTCGCCTATCTCCCTCGCTACTTGTCCCGCAGAATACTACGCACTCTCGCCTAGCTCTGCACGAAGGAAATACTGTTTCAGCTTGTGCACCAGGGCCTGCTGGTATTCATGCATTCTCACACTCCTTTCCTCTCAGGGATGAGAGTGGGAGATTTTTTTCTTGTACCGTGGGTCCAGGAGAGTGAACACCCATTAATCGGTGCTGGAATAAATTCTTTGAACGCGAGGGTCCGGGAATGGCAGCCAGCATGAAATCTGCCATATGCGCCAGAGTACCAACGCGTAAGAATTCACTCCCCTCATGCCTGACTGTCCATTTCCTCCTCCTCCAACTCCTCCAACTCCTCTTCTTCTGGCCCATACACGCTGAACAGTAAAGGACTCAACAATGGTCCCCTTGTGTCTCGCCACATTCTCCTCCTCTTCTCTCTCATCTCCTCACCTCCACCTCCTCCGATATGGCTTGAGAAACGACCTGATGGTGCTTTGGCTATCAACAAGGGAATATTCTTCCCCTGTCTCTTGAGGAGCGCAAAGCTCCGCCTTCATGCTGACCAGAGAGTTTTCAACAGGCCAAGCACGGGATGGGAGAGCTGATGATGGCGGCATCGCCACTGACCATCTGTGTTGACTCCTCAAAGTTACTCAGCACCTGACAGATATCAGACATCCACGTCCACTCCTCATTGTAGACTTGAGGAGCTGACTGACCTGACTACCAGTTTCTGTGGAAGTTGACATCTGGCAGTCTACAATCGCTCTGCGCTGCTGGTAAACTCTGGATAACATGGTCAGTGTGAATTCCACCTCGTGGGCACGTCGCACAACAGTCGGTGAGCGGGCAGTTTGAGGCGGCTGCGCACTGCCCTGAGAGTGGGCACATTGGGCTGGACTTCCTGAAATGCGCACAGATGCGGCGCAACCTTCGTGAGCAAATCAGACAGATTGGGGTATGTCTTGAGGAAACGCTTGCACTATCAGATTTAACACATGGGCCAGGCATGGCACATGTGTCAGTCGCCGAGTTGCAGAGCCGCCACCAGGTTACGGCCGTTGTCACACACAACCATTCCCGGCTTGAGGTTCAGCGGGTGCCAGCCACAGATCAGTCTGCGCCGTGATGCCCTGTAATAGCTCTTGGGCGGTTGCCTTTGTCGCCTAGCCAGCAGTTTGATCACCGCCTGCTGTCGCTTAGCGACGGCACTGCTGCTGTTCCTGAGCTACAACCGCTGATGGGCCGTGCCCACGGATGGTAGTTCGGGGAGGAGGAGGAGGGGGGTGTGGGGAGGAGGAGCATAGTAGGCCTGAAACACCTGGACCGGGTAGGCCCCCGCAATCCTCGGCGTCGGCAGTATATTATCACCCCCCCTGGTCATACTCGGTCCCAGCCTCCACCAATTACCCCAATGTGCCGTCAGCGATATATAGTGGCCCTGCCCGCAGCACTCGTCCACGTGTCCGTGGTCGGTGGACCTTGTCGAAACGCGTTGGGGGAGATCACTGATGTTTTCTGACACAGTGCTTGGCAGGCTGGGGACGTCACATCGGGAAAAGTTAGTGGCGTCGGGACGTAATACGAGGTGCGCCGCCGCCTGAATTTGCGAAGGCCTCGGTCCCTCTACTAGCCTATAGGGCAGCATCTCCCAGGCTAAGCATCTGAGATGTGCACATTAGGTGCTTGGGCGTGCGGGTGGGTTATTCACTATATTTGCGTTTCCGCTCCAGCGTCTGGGTATGGACGAGCTGAACGCTGGTGGATGCTGTGGAGATCGTGGAGGCGACGATGGGTTTTGTGCCAGGGTCTGGCAGGGGGCTGACTAGCAGCTGACACAGGGTGAAGGAGCAGTGGTGTGCACGGCCGGTAGTGAACGGCTTGTTGTCCCTGGTGGGGTGCTTAGCATTCATATGCCTCCTGCGATACTGTGGTAGTTAAGCTAGTAGTGGTGGTACCTGCTGAGCCTGGTTTGGGCAAATGTTGCACACACACAGCCGTCGGTCATTCCTGTGTTTTCCTTAAAGAACCCTCCACCTTCTGAAATCTAGCCTCCGCCGCAAGACCCTCACCACGGGAGCTTCACTAGTTGACAGTGCGCTGATGCAACCACTCTGGCCCTGCCTCTCCTGCTGGCCCCACCACTGCCTGCTTTCCAACCTGTTCAGGTCGAGGACTCTGCCTCCGTCTCAGCACTGTGTTCACCGCGTCCGTCAACCCAGCTTGGGTCTGTCACCTCATCATCCCCGATCCCTCAGTCTGCTCCCCCCTCGGACTCCTTGCCCTGACACAACTTCCCCACTGTCTGACAACCGTGTATCCTCATCGTCGGACACCTCTTTACAACACTCCACTACGTCAAGAGATCATCCTCACCCACAGACTGTACTGGTGGAAACCTGGCATCGGAAATTGCTCAGCAGCAACCAACCGGACAAGTGGTTTGTGACTGTGGGAAAGGGTCCAGAAAATCATTTTCCCAGAGTATGCGCGGTTCAAATGCAAATTTTCCTGGAGGTGGGCAGACTGGGGGGGAGGAGGCTGAGGTGCAGGAGCGGAGAGTGTGGATTTCGGTGACATTGGTGGACTGCGTGGAAGACTGACTGGTGGTGGACAAATTGCTCGAAGCATTGGTCAGCAATCCACGACATCACCTGTTCGCACTGTTTCTGGCCTCAACAGTGCTCTACCACAGTCCAGTCGTAGCTTACAGACATGAACCTAGGTGTGTAGCTCTGCGGCGTTCCCTGCTCCCCCTCATCAGCGGTGGTGTCTCACCCCGCCCAGGTACCACGGCCTCTGACCCCTGCAGTATTGGCGCTCCCACGTCCCCGCCCTCGTCCTCTACCCCTCCTCGGGTTAAACATTTTTAAAATGAGAGTTATAACCTTTTTTTTTTTTTACTTCTTTTTGTTTTTTTTTGTGTTTTTTTTGTGTTTTTTTTTTTTTTTTGGTGTTTTTTTTTTTTTTTTTTGAGTTTTTTAAACCAAACAATCCTACCTGTTGCTATGGCTATTTTCTAGCCAGTATCAAAGGAAGCACACTACTATGCCAGATGAGATGACACTGAGTTAGTGCTATAGAAATCCAACCCCTACTGAATTTTGCCACTTCGGCCTTTCTATGATATGTGTGCGCCACTAGCGCAGAACACAGCGGTCGCAAGTCTCACTACAAATTGTCTCAAATTGGCAAGTACATGCACTGCAGAAACTACAGCCACCAGTCAGAGATCAACCAGAAAATCAAATATATCGAACGCTACTGTAGGCTGCAAGAAGCTTGTTGTTTCTCCTATGGCTATTTTCTAGCCAAGTATCAAAGGAGGAGCACACTACTTGATGCAGATGAGATACACTGGTTGTTTAGCCTATATAGAAATCCAACCCCTCTGAATTTTGCCACTTTCGGCCTTTGCTATGGATATGGTGTCCCTAAGCGCAGAACACACGGTCGCAGTTCACACTACAATTGCTCAGAATTGCAAGTACATGCACTGCAGAAACTACAGCCACCAGCAGATCAACCAGAAATCAAATATATAGAACGCTACTGGTAGCTTCAAGAAGCTGTTTGTATTCTATGGCTATTTTCTAGCCAAGTATCAAAGGAACACACTACTATGCCAGATGAGATAGCACCTGAGTTATTGGCCTAATAGAAATCCACCCCTACTGAATTTTTGCCACTTCGCCTTTGCTTGATATGTGCGCCACTAAGCGCAGAACCACAGCGTTCGCAGTCTCACTACAAATTGCTCAGAATTGGCAAGTACAGCCCTCGCGAACTACAGCCCCCAGCAATCAACCAGAATCAATATATAGAACGCTACTGTATGGCTTCAAGAGCTTGTTTGTATTCTCGCTATGGCATTTTCTAGCCACGTATCAAAGGAAGCACCTACTATGCCAGATAGATGACACTGATTATTGCCTAATAGAAATCCAACCCCTAACTGAATTTTGCCACTTCGGCCTTTGCTATGGATAGTGCGCCACTAAGCGCAGAACACAGCGGTCGCAAGTCTCACACAAATTGCTCAGAATTGGCATGTACATTGCCCTGCATAGAACTACAGCCACCACAGACAACCAGAAATCAAATAATAGAACGCTACTGTAGGCTTCAAGAAGCTGTTTGTATTCTCCTATGGCTATTTTCTAGCCAAGGATCAAAGGAAGCACACTACTATGATGCCAGATGAGTGACACTGAGTTATTGCCATAATAGAAATCCAACCCTACTTGAATTTTGCCACTGTCGTCGCCTTTGCATGGATATGTGCGCCACAGCTATGAAACACAGAGCGTTCGCAAGTCTCACTACAGAATTGCTCAGAATTGGCAAGTACTGCACTGCAGAAACACAAGCCACCAGCAGATCAACCAGAAATCAATATATAGAACCTACTGTAGGCTTCAAGAAGCGTTTTGTATTCTCCTATGTGCTATTGTTCTAGCCAGTCACAAGGAAGCCACACTACTATCCAGATGAGATGACACTGAGTTTATTTGCCTAATAGAAATCCCACCCCTACTGATTTTTCCAACTTCGTTCTTGCGATGGATATGTGTGCCACTAAGAGCTAAACACAAAACGGTAGCAAGTCCCCTGCTAATTCCTCACAAAATGGTAAAAGATGCAAATTAAAATAAAAAAGTAGAACTTTATGTAGCCCTAAGAAGGGCTGTTGGGTTCTTTGAGATCACTCCTGCCTAACAGTAATGCTAATAGAACACCCTAACGCTTTCCTCTGACCGCAGCAGCTCTCTCCCTAGCGGCATCCAGAGACAGAATGATTCGAGCCAGCGCGCCAGCGGCTAGTCTATCCCAGGGTCCACCTGATCTGGCCAGCAACCACTGCTATCGACGTGTAAGTGTCCGACGTCATGCTGGGTGAAGTGCAGAGAGTCTCCTGGCTTGTGATTGGCTCTGTTTTCTGGCCGCCAAAGCAAAACGGCGGGAGCTGCCTTTCTCGAGCGGGCGAAAGTCTCTCCGAGTACGTGCAGTTTCCGAGTACCCTAATCTCGACCGAGCATCAAGCTCTGGAACGAGCATGTGCTCATCTCTAGTAGGACCTTATCTAGTGGGCCATTAGACTGTGTATTAGGATGGGAAATCCTTTATAATTTGGCCAAAATAAAGACTATTTGTAACATTATTTACGTTAAATAATATATCTTATTTATTCATGTATCAAAGAATGAGTTGATGAATGGGGTTAATTAAACTTAATTGCAGGGATTGAAAAACATGGATTGATGTTTAAGTACATTATCCCTAAACCAAAGGATTCTGTAGTTTAAAGAATTGCATCAGCACAGACAAATAGGAAAGGATCCTAATGCTAGAAGCCGTTCCTAAAAAATCTTCAGATTCAATGAATCACAAAGAAGTAGGCCTTACATAGAGAACAAAGAGCCTGCAACACTGGCAGATGTGTTCGTTCACACAATTAGAGGAAAAACAGAGAAATGACACCAAACAAGTTTTTCGCCAAGATTTTTCCAATATTTTTCACCAAGCCATATGGGCACGATGTTAAAAATACTTGCAATTGTATTTTTGTACATGGCATTTAGTTCCGTTTGTTTAGAACACAAACACAATCCCCTTCCAGGCATCAGCTAAATACTCACACAAGGCTTTTGATCGAGACATCTCCAGATACATACAGTGTTACTTTTCTTTTAGACAGTTAGATATAAATCTTAGTAAGTCTCAATATTTTCAAGATATATAAAAAACATATTGCATTAGTTATATGATGCTATATGCAGATATTTTAATTTGTCTTTAACATTCAAAAATCCCTCGCCACGATCTTTTCATTGGTCCGTGTGGTTTCACAATTGTTCTTCTATGTGATCCAAAAACATTCAAACTTTTTTCCAAAATTTCCTGTCCAATGTCCTGTTTTTTTTGACCCATATTATCATATAATCCTTTAATTAGGACAGTCTCATTATGGGCTTTTTCTTACTCACCACACTCTCCTGCCCTAAAGCCGCGCATCCATTCACTGGGAGGTGGCACTGGCATTTGGCGGGTACATTTAATGAAGCTGCCATTTAAAGGACCTTTTAGCGTTGGTTTCTCAGGAATTCTAGTCTTGTTGGCTTGCTTTCTTGTTTGCTAGGTTGTTTGCTTAGTTTGTACTTCTCTTTTTTACTCTGTGTTCAGAGCCTGTATTAGGATCTCCTCTGAAGGGAGTAGTACAGTACACATGTTGTAGGAAATCTTTAGTTTTGAAAATCTGTTTACATGGAGTGGGCCTTCTTTCTAAGAACAAGACGAATAGACTGTCAATTCCACAGAACAGTTCGTTCTTTTTCTTTTTGGGTTCCTTTCCTGGATTATGAGAGTGATTCATGAAGCAAACAAATGTGGTGGTACTTCCAGAGTCTCAAACGAGGCGTAACCAGGAACCAATTGGTGATAGCACTCTCAGATCCATAGATTTTCAGTGTGGCTAGCTATACTCGCCATAAGCGGTTTGTCTATGTTGTGCATTCTAGTTCGTCAAACCATGTATCATTAAACCACTGGAATGGGTCTATATACACCTATGTAGATATTGCATCAGAAACCAGACATTTGCAGCTAGAATTGTCATTAACCACATTAACAATGTATAGAGTGTAATTATGATTTTATGATTAATTTTGTTATGATTCATTTAGTGTCAATTTCATTGAAAAAAAAGGTGCTTTTCTTCCAAAAATAAGGAAATTTCTAAGTGACCCCAAACCTTTAAGCAGTAGTGTACCTAAATAGTGATCAAAATTCTGTTCTTTTTAACCATTTCATCCAACAAATTACAGTGGGGAGCAAAAAAAAATGTTTAAGTAGTGCTTCAAGTGTTTCACCAGATTCAGGATATTTTTGACCTGCAGATTCCAGAAATACCTCCCATTTCTTTCTAGCTTATCTAGTTTATGATACGCTGATGCAATGCCTAACTCATGTTATAGAGTAGGAAGGCAAACAAGGGAAGACCAGACAGCGCTCATAGAGTAGTATTGTTTGGATAAACAATTGATATTTGTTGAATAGGATGATTGGAGAGAGGCTCACCGGATATAGACTGACACATGTGCCATGCCTGGCCCATGTGTTAAATCTGATAGTGCAGCGTTTCCTCAAGACATACCCCAATCTGTCTGATTTGCTCACAAAGGTGCGCCGCATCTGTGCGCATTTCAGGAAGTCCAGCCCAGATGCTGCCACTCTCAGGGCAGCGCAGCGCCGCCTCCAACTGCCCGCTCACCGACTGTTGTGCGACGTGCCCACGAGGTGGAATTCAACACTGACCATGTTATCCTAGCTCTAGGCACAGCAGCAGTGCCGTCGCTAAGCGACAGCAGGCGGTGCTCAAACTGCTGAGCCTAGGCGATAAAAGGCACACCGCCCAAGAGCTATTACAGGGCATTCCACATCAAAGTTGTTAACTTTGTCGCCACCCTGCTGTGTAATCCACAAAATATACTGGCAAACTTTTACCATTTAGGGATATTATTTCAGCGCTTCTTGCGCATCTGTTTACATTCCCCTCACCCGGCATATCCTAAACTTATAAGAACGCTACTACACTTGATCTTATACAAAAGGTTCTTAGAAGTGCTGTTTGGGGAGTATCCTAGAAACAGGGGCTTGGATTGGCGAAAGCTCGCCTGGCTGCAGAGCGCCAGCTCCATCACAAGATCCAACTAACATAGTTGCAGCACCTTTAATCTACTACTAGTTCACTGCCTCCATAATAATAATAATCTTTATTTATATAGCGTCATCATATTCTGCAGCGCTTTACAAATCATAGGAAACAAATACAAATGTAATGTAACAGAGCACAACATTTGTATGGAACAACAGGAGTGAGGTCCCTGCTCGCCAGAGCTTACGGTTTATGAAGATGATGGGGTAACACGAGGTAAAAGAATATTTAATGGTCAAGCCATTCTTCTTAGGGAATAGAAAAAAATATAATAAATGGAATTGCTGTCGCTTGAA